>JASXSY010000912.1:0-110605 GCA_034509805.1 Sipha maydis | reverse complement strand
TAAATATAATTTTAACTTTTATGATTGACGTGATAAAATGAAATACTGATAAACTCTGAAACGTAATGAAGAAATTTGAAAATTTATGGTAGCATGGGTCAGATATGGAAGCCACCAGTTACTCATTTCTGTTATAGACGAATAAAATAAAATAAATAATTATAATAAATTGTTATTGTAATTCTTTAAGTACAGGTACACGAATTATAAAATCATTTTTAAATTTCTATTCATACAATATATATATTTGATAATATATTCAAATTGTTAACACGGACAACGTTTGTGTTCATTTAATTATCTAGAATTACTGTATAGATTTCACTATGGAGAAGAAGAAATAAAGGGATGGAAAGGTTCTGTTAATTTATCATTAAATTAGAAGATTAATTGAAATAGTTTAATCGTTTAGACATTTTCATACTTGAAACATTCCTTTTGTAGAGCTTTCTGACAGTTTGTCCAAACTTACTGAATAAATAGACAGTGAAAAATAATAAATTCACAAAATTCATTTTTACATTGAACTAAATTTTTAATTTGGATAAAGTTTAACATATAATTTTAATTATTAATTATTTATATAATATATATATATACAATAATATTGCTATTGATATCATCCATAGCGATATATTTAAGAAAACTTAATGTGATGGGATAATGACCAAATGCTCCAAGCTTTTTTATAATTATGACGGTTCATTATGCAACAAAAGACTTTATAACAGTAGACATTTTAAAATACATATACCAATTATTATTCGGGAAATTATAAATTTTCCATAATTATAAACTTCGCTCATTTGACAAGTTTCGATAACTATATAATTGTATTGTTAACAAATATATTTACATAAAAGTATACTCATTTAAGTTGAAGTTATATTGTTTATGAATGACTTTATGACCCTTCAAAGATTTACAAGAAAATAATATAACATGATAGAACTAATAATTAATAACTAATATCTATATTCATTGTAATTACTTGAGAGGAGGCATTTAGGTATTTTAAAAATATTTTATTTATACTTCAAATTCAAAGTGATGGCTATGACACTATAACATAATTCTGAATGAAGTCATTAGTTTAGTCAGATACTCGTACATAATATAAACTATACATATCCATTGAAAAAGTGTGTTTATATTAAATTTCTTTATAGTTGTTTCAGACGGGCTTAAAAATTTTCCTAAAAAATATTGAGTAAATCATAAAATAACTTTTTTAAAATACCATCAGTGTTCAATTTCCAACCTATACAAGTTAGATAAGTGCTAAAGTTTTTGAGCCTTTTTAGTTCTCCGAAAAGTTTAGGTAAAAAAAAAAAAAACATTTATCATTATAAAACTAATAACTTCTTCGAGCCCATACAAAACATAAAACTTAAATTATGTAAACATTTTAAAGTCAATATGTGTTTATTGTAAATTAATTTAAATATTAAATACAATACTTCGTCATAAGTAGTTTCGAATAATGATTTCGATAGAATATCGAATGCCAACATAAGTTTTGATGTATTGTGTACACATAATATGAATTATACGTACCCTAACGATTTATGACGATAAGAAAATATTTTTAATAAATATATTTAAATGATTATACTGTTATTACGGTTATAGTGATGGAAGTGAATGCCAGATTGGAGAGGAATACATGTGCTTACAGGATCGAGTATCGCATGGGGAGAGGAAAATAATTAAGTGAAAACTATACAGTTGCTTTTGCACCGATATTTTAATGGAGGCCATTTTATCAGCTGGCGAAGATGTAATTTAATGTCATGAAAGCAGCTACGGGTAAGTATCCTGGACGTGCGCGGGCGTTAAAATATACAATCTACACGTATATTATTACATATCACAAACGGGTCCCCGGGAGGATATTCGATTTTAAAGCGGCGTCGACGACATCAGCGATAATTATATTACTCTTTATACGTATCGTTTTCAATTATTACTACCTAAATTTCCGTGAGACATGACGTGTATATATTTATAACACACGCGTGCTACCGTACACATATGATTCAGTGGTGTTTTGATCATTTACATCTTATACCGGTGTATAACAAATAAGACACCGAAACATATTGTTACCGTTTCGCTCGATTTATTTACATAACTCGTACTTTTAAACGTTAGGACGTTCACAATTGATCACTTAATATATTCATGGATCAACCATTGTTTAAATTTAAATTTAATTAAAACAAAATTTGCTAAAAAAAAAAAAATTCATTTTGTTAATTCTGTTTTGGAAAAATTGCTTTATTTCGTAATATTATTCGCAACAACATTGCTATTCACGTCATAATCTACAGAAGGGGAAGGAGGCGATATTTCGTTGAGCTCGAGAGTCGACTTGAATACCTGTTAAATGCGCCTTCGCCGCCGTGTTTCGTCACACTTGTATTATGTACGTTATTGTTCGACGGCACCGACATTATATCGTATATTATAATAATACGTTTCTGCAACTTCCGAACACAATACCGTCTAAGCGTGTTGTCAAAACTTTGGAGCTAAACTATTTTTGTAATAACGCGAGCATATCAGTCGTCAGAACGATTTTCCGCAAAAATGAAAACCTTAATCGCATATTATATTCTTTTTACCGCTTTTCACATGCACATTTCATATTATGCAAGTCACGTACGCATTAATGTGCCTCCGTGTATGCGTTTACCGTGGGTGAACTCGTCGTCGTTCGTCCGCACCGGATTATATTCGTTTTGCAAAACTAAGTATAAGGACGTGCACGCGTCTTCTGGGTCAATTGTTTTTGATAAAGCTGTTTTCACATGTGTTTATATATATAACTATTATTCAAATATTGTGCACAATGAAATATTTCACTGAGGGGGAGAAAAAATAATAATACATCGTAATCATTTTATATAAGTTCTTTATTCTCTTTTTTTGACGTATATTTTTTTCGATATTTCATATTTGGAAGAAAAATATTCATATATTCCCGACTTTCGGACGTTTCAACTCGTACAAAAAGTGTATAACTCCTAAGGGTACAGGGATGATTCAATGGTAATACTGTACTGGTCTTTTGAATTTAAAACCAATATACTATTGTCCCCGAAAAAATGATCCTAAGTAAAGAAAATCAGAGGGTAAAGTTTTTATTTATATTTATAGTTGCGAAATCAAATGTCTTAATAAGGTAAGTTGATCGTTAAATGTTCTGAATTTTAAAAAAAAAAAAAAAAGATCTACAATTTGAGAAAATTGAAAATTGAAAATGCTATAAACAGTTAAAATTTCATAAAAACATTTCGGAATTATGAAAGTTCTGTAATTAAATAATTAGCATTGTTTAATAGAAATTCGTCGTTGAAACATTCGATTTCGTCAAGATTTTGTTTTGTAACGCTTTTAAAACTACTGCGAATTCCCAATACTTTTTTATATACGTATATTTTATTTTTATAACATCCGTGCAATGCTCGTTTACTAAATTTGAATTATTACGTAATATCTATAGAAACAACTACTCGACTCATTGTAAAGACTATAAATACTATTTCTCTTAAATCGTTCGCGATACACTTGTTGAACGTAAATTTATTATTCTGCTTCCAAACGTAAAATCGAAACCGCAACCGGTGACCCAGTACGCATATCATTATTATATTCGTAGTTGTGTACAATCCAGTCGAATTTTCGCATAAACTGTCTCAAGCTTGTTAACTTATTTCAGACGCGCTCTGTTCAGCCGGTGCATTCGTACGCCGGAAGTAATGTTTTAAAACGTACACATGATATTTAGCTACATAGCGCTATGCCATGAACAATTAGTGTAATTGCGTGTGCATGTACACATTCACGTCTCTTCCTATACGCAAATTTTCCGTTAATGCCACCTTTCGGCATCGTTGCCATGCCACGAATGTACATTGGCTTTTGACGACGACTTCCGTGAACAAATAAGACATCCGAATGACTAAAAATCGGAAATGTTTGTACAGAGCTTCTTACCCGCGCGGTCGTCTGTGGTGAACTGATCCCGGAAATGCCAAAGTGCGTTCGTATCTTACACGAAGAGTATAAAAAAAAAAAAAAAATGTATTTTGTTTAAAAACAATATACGATATTTGTAGTGCAAGGCACGGTCTATGTATTATTTATACGTTGAACTGTAATGTATTCCAGATAATATTATTATAAAACGCTTTTGATATTTTTAAGCTTTCTTCGGAGGTTTTTTTTTTTTATTTATTTTTTTTATATCTCTCAGAGGTCTTCTCAACTGTTGATAGGTCCGTTACAGAATTTCCACACCCCGAAGGGCTTTTCACCTTGGTCCGCTACCCATTGTATTGTATAATATAGTATTTTTCTCCGGGCTGGGATAACTGCGTATTCAATACACGCATCGTATATCATATATGATAATATAATAATACACAGCCACGCTTGTGTGTGTATGAGTGTGTGCAAAAAGAGTATTGTACACCAATTATGCCGATAATATTGTGTCTTGGTGGACGGAAAAGTACGGCGAAAATTGTACATCACGCTTAACCGTGATCGTTTCTTCGACCCTTCCGACACTAGCCGCGGCGAATCTGACCCTTAAACGCGCCAAACATTAATAAACGGGCTTTGACGCGTAGCGGCGCTTCAATAGGATTTATTTCGAATCCCAAGGTACAACGGGGCCGTGGATACGAGAGGCGATTATTTTACCGCGTAATGCAGCTATCGCATTCGTCACTGATAAACATCAAGGTTTTCGATAATATTCTTTGGATATTTGTGATTATTTTTGTTTTGAACGCATCCGAATGTTTTTTTTTTTTTACATCAAAAACTTTGTGGTCGATTCTCGTCCACCACCGCGCGCATGATTCGCATACGGTTCAACCGATTGTACGGAAATCGTAATCTTATTAAAAAATAAAATAAATAACTGTGTAAATTAGCATAAAATAAATTTATTTTTCAACTGTTTTCCCTAACTTGTGAGTTTTTTTTTAAAAAGTTACCTGTGTCGTGCGAACATATTGTAAGTATAGTGCCCGATATACTATATTTTTCCTGACCCTCTCTGCAGCTCTATTGGAAATTACGAAATTACTACGTAGTAAAAACATGACAGTTAAGGAAGAATGTTAGTTTTTCAAAAAAAAAACCTCTATATAAAATGCAAATGCACCCGACACTTTAATCATAAAAATGATGCATACATAAATTTTCGTTGATATAATATCGATTTAAAATGCAAACGCGATACCGTTAACAATTGGTAAAAGAGTTACCAAAAAAAAAAAAAAAATTCTGAGTTTTAATGTTGATTAAAAAGAAGAGTAAACTGAAAGAAAGTAAAAACTTTCATTTCTCCGAATATTATAAGATTTTCCTTTGAAGAAATATTGTTTTTTTTCCATTAACCGCCGAAATACTAAATAAATATGAGAAATTATTCATTTCAAATGATAAATCTTCATTATTTTTAAGTTCATTAATTACCATGCTTGAACGGTTGTTATGTCAAATTCAGTAAAACTAATAGGTAAATAGATAATTATAATAGACAAAGCCAATTTGTTTCTCATTCCGTGATATTCTTTGTGAATGAAATGATCTTTAGAATATAGTAAATTCTTAAGAACTATAAAATTATAATTTCACGTTTTCATAGAATTTCGAGTCTTATAAATCTACTGTATGTTAACACATAATAATTAGAATCTACGGAAATTTAATGACTGGTATATTCGGTATTTTATTTGTTTCAGTTGTTTCTGTGCTGCGCACTAATGTGAATATCAAAAAAAATTTGGCAAAAAAAATGATGGTATTATTATGAAAATTATTCAATATGTTAAACGTCTATAAATAGTATTAAAAAATACTAGGTAAAGTTCTAAAAAGACATTACAACACATGCATCCGAATTACCTATAATACTCCTATGAATACTTTTATAATCCTTTTAACTTTTCCATTTTAATCGAAATTACTTAACATGAACAATTCGCATAATGTCGATTCGGTATCGTCATTATCAACTATGGTATAGATGAGTGATACAATGATAAATTAATTTAATTTAAATATTTTATAAGTACACAACTTATACACAGAAGATCATTGCTCACCAAAATATTCAAATCTACTATCATGTAAATGTATACATACAATCATAACTGTAATGAGAACGCGAACGTGATGTTTTTGTTAATACCTATTATATTTCAAAACTAACATGGATCTATTCAACTTGGCTTAATTTATTATAAGCATGTATTCATGTACTCTCAGGTTCGTTCAAATTTTTAGTTTGATCTTTGTATGTGCATTGATCGGTTCATTGTTATTTGTTTCTGTACACGCACAAAGATTGAAAAACAGTATACGAAATACAATGCAATGTATATGTAAAACACCAAATTATTAATACTCAGAACTACTGAACAGATAAAATACAATCATTATGTTTTAATTAAATATTACCTTCGGATATTAATTTTCTATTAAAACGAATATACTTTGTGGTTTGAATTATTTTTCGGAACCGAGCATTAAACTTTGAAAGCTTATCATACTTAATGATCAATATTGTTGAACTGTTTATGCTTTCTAAATAGTGTTGTTCAAAAAGGAGATTAATGAACCGCTATTAATTTTGTAAACTTGATGTCTATGTTCGATATTTTACAATCATTAATACTACACTGTTTTGCATTGTCGAAAATATTAATGATTATCGAAAAAACGATGGGATCAATAACTCAGTGTTTCTTCTGTTCATTTGATTTTTACAACGATATTTTATATACGTATAAATAATAAATATAACTTTGACACAATAATCAATAATTACCATTACTCAGGAGCTTATACGTATAGTTATTTATAATAATTAAATTATTTAAATATTTCCTGTTTATTTACGTATGTAATATTTTTAAAAACACCGAAACAAATTGTACATTTTCTATAAGAAAAAAAATATATTATTTGATTATATCCTAGAGAAAGATATAGCATGAGAAATATATTAAAAAATTTCAACGTAAAATACTTACATAGAACCATATAATTTAATATTTTATTTTTCAATTATTTTTTTCATTAATTTTTTGCATTTTATCTTGTGATTTTCATTTTATAATTTTAACATCTCCAAATGTTATAATTGTATTATATTTATTGTTTTTTTTATTGTTTTAACATTTACCACACTAAAATTTCTGTCAAACAAGAAAACAATTCTAAAAAAGCTTCACCTCAAAAAAATAATCGGAACGAAAATAAAATAAAATATTATTTTATATCAAAACAAAAATTATGTTTGTCCCTTTAATCCTAACAAATATATTATGCTATTCGACATGGGTTCTCAACCGTAAATGTGGTTTCGAGGTAAAGCATATACCTTACTAGTAATTACTTTTCAACCCATACAGACTCTGACGCTAGCCATTATGGCTGCTTATCACACATTTATACCAAATAAGTATGTTTACGTGACTAGATAATGGACGGAGATTTTTGACACGAGTACACCATCGAAAGTCATTATTAACATCAGACAGTGACACCGAGTACGCTTATATTTTGTACCATCCGTAAGATGCCATAACATTCGGCTGGCTGATCACCGTCGACTCGTATGTTAAGCTAACTCACCCCCAATTCTAGCGAGTCCCACCGTAACTGCACCACCGCGAAATACCGTTCTGATCAAAACCGTTGTTAGCCTTTCTCTTTGACAGTCAACGGATTATCATTGTATACATAAATACACGTATATGGTGTAAATATTTTAAACGTATTACGTCAATCGAAACATAACTGTGGGTGAAAACGGATATTTTTTGGATGTTAATATTATAATGTTAATAATTTTTCATTTATAAAATTATGTATAATTTCCAATAAAACTTTTTCCATCAAGAAATCATAATATAATGAAGCTTTATACATCAGCACTTAAATACGAACACTATAGCAAAATGGTTGATTTGAATATTGTGTTAAGTCTATCATTTATTCTGCTATAGTACATATAGTACATTTTCGAGGAAGATTTATAATGAACATTTTCTATAACAAAGTCTTTGATAAACTCATAGTTTATGAGATAATAAATAAATGTTGGAGTTTAAAAGTCGACGTACGTCATTATAATTCCAAACACTAATGAGTTCAATATACAAGTATACCATTTTCGGAGTTATATGAGTAAGCCAAATTCGGAAATTTCGGAAGTTCATATCGGAGCTCTGAGTAGCTCACGAGTTTCGTTGATGGATTCACTATAAATTAATCTTATTATCTTTCAGAGTGGAATTCTTAGTGATAACATAATGAGGGCAAAGTTGATTTCATCCAGAATAAAAAATACGTACGCATACAATATGTGTATTTGTAGTTATCGATTAACTTGCTATGGGATACGGTTGATTAATCTTGAAAATGTAATTTTTTCCTTTGAGAGTTGGGAAAACCATAAAATGTCATTCATGTGGTTGGATAGAAATTAGTGCACGGGTTGTTCCATTCCAGTCCTGGAAGGGAGGAATGATTTCATTTATAAAATGTATGATTTAAAATAGCTGTGGTTCCTTAAAAAAAAAAGTCGTTTCTTGACCTAGAAATTAATGTCCCGTAAGAAAAGGAGTAGCGTCGGCCAGAAATAAATAAACGCTTGTACACGATAAATAACATTTTAAAATAAGCACCTGATCGAAAAATATTTTTTTCCCGTAACAAGTATAAACAACGGAGACGGGAAACGGAACCAACCGATTGGTACATCGTATCGCGCGTAATATTACAACTAGTGATGAAAATCCGGATTTCATGGGAGTATCCTGACTGTTTAATTCAATTTTTTTTGTCCAATGACTTATTTTCACACTCGCATTAACTAATTAATTTGATCAAAGGTGTGCACTAAAGATAAGTTTGTTAGACCTTCATTCGTGATATCACTATAGGTCATAGAGGTATAAAATAAACTCAACAATTCAACAAATTGTTTCGGCGACTAATAATAAATTATAAAAAATTGTTTTGAGATCAAGATAAATTTACTGTATTTCATAAAATATAATATTAGGATTTGTTGTTTTAAATTTTTAAGTTCGATAAAATGAAACGATTTATTTTACCATAAATTCAAAACAATTATAGGTCACAAAAAATCCCAACCCACAAATCCGGATGATCCGGATAATTCGGCAAGTTCCGGATAAGAATTTGCATTCAAATCCGGATTGTTTCGAATATCCGGATGTGCGGGAAATTCAGATCTCGAATCTCATGCCCACCCCTAATACGCAACACATGGTGTATCCGTGCACACAGGTAACACATCCGTGCTGCTGACGGTCTCGTTCACCGTGGAGCGGTACATAGCCGTGTGCCATCCGTTACGCGGCCGAGTGCTGTGCACCGAGTCCCGGGCCAAACGCGTCATACTCATCGTCGCGCTGTTCTGCATCGCGTGCACGGCCACCACGCCGCATGAGTGGCACATCGCCATTGACCCGGCCACGGGCAAGTTCAAGAAGAGCAGCACCGAGCTGGGCCGGAACGACATTTACAAGAAAGCGTACAACTGGTTTTGCATCGTCCACGTTTCATCTGCGTACCGCTGTTGGTGCTGGCCGTGCTCAACTGGTTCCTGATCAAACGCGGTCAACCAGAGTCGAAGGAACCGCACTCGGCTCACCTGCCAGGTAAGTGATGTCCTTTTTTGCCGCGCATAACGTAACGTCCTTAAACGCGCTAATAGGTACGTACGCGGTGACGACTGATAGATCCTCCGGTGTTTTTCTGTCTAGCTCTCTCTCTCACTCCCCTCTCTCTCTCTCTCTCTCTCTCTCTCTCTCCTCTCTCTCTCTCTCTACGGAGTCCGAAATTGTGTGCAACTGGCAAATTTTAAAGTGTGCAGTACTTTTATTTTTGTTAGCTTTTTGCACATTTTTATTCGATATTTCGAATATTTTATTTGATCATTATGGAAAAATTAACATGTATTCGTTTAAAATCTTTAAAACTTACTCTAAAAAAAGTTATAATTATGTATAAAAATAAATGTATATTGATTTATTGTTTAACATTATAATACACTTAACTAAACTTTCCAAAATTAGAAGGTCGTCTTAGGTTGTATTCATCTAATTATTGATAAATAGTAAAAAACAATCATACGACGAAGTCATATGTGCAATACTATGTTAATTATTTTAAAATATTTTAGAATGTGGAATTAGATTGCACAGTAGTAACATACACGAATTTTAGTTACTATTTCTCTCTCTATCTCTCTCTCTCTCTCTCTCTCTCTCTCTCTCCTCTCTCTCTCTCTCTCTCTCTCTCTGATACAAATTTCAGGAAAATTCCGAGTATCTTTTATTAAAATAATACTGTCAGAAAGAAAACACATCGTTCCGGTGCACGTGGAATTGCGTCCTGAAATCCATTTTCCACATGAATTGCATTCCAAAGTAAAAACATTATTTTCCTTCCCCTTTTATACAGACTTAGTAATGTCAATAGCAAATTATTAATTAAGGAAGGTTAAAAATATTGTTTTTTTATTGTTATTACACAATTAGAAGTATGTAATTAAATTATATTTATTTATAATTATAATAATATTAAAAAATGAAAAAGATTAAAAAGTAAAATTTAGATTTAAAAAATTATAAACCAAACCAACAAAAAAAAAAAAATTAATAATAATAATATAAAATCCAAATTTTTCAATCAATCTATCTTCGCTAAATTACTTCCGCTCCTTAGTATGTCAACCACCACTCTCTTCATAAAGACCTAAATATTGATACCGTCGATAATTTAACCATAACACACTATAAAAAAATGCTCTGTAAACTATCTACCCAATCCAACTCACTCAAATCAATATTCTCTCACGATACCGGGCAACCATATTCGTCGGCTTAAAAAACGATGGTGCCGCGATCTTCTTGATCTAGATATTCAATCCTCATCTAAAATAGGGTCCGGTCACTGGATTGCTTCCCTTTTCGCTTATTCATGTTTGTTATTTATGTTATATCATGCTCGTAAATTTTCTTATTGTGCAAAAACATGTACAGATTGTAAATGCATTTTATAATAAAACAATTTAATAATTATAAGACTGGTAAAAATTTTGAACGATTACCTTTTCAATGAAATCGAGATGAGTTAATTCACCATTTTCATATTTCTTGTTCATTCATTTAGATAAGGCCAGACGCAATTTGTGTAATCGTCTACCGCCACTTACTTATCGAGTTTTTTTATTTCGAGACGAAAATTCAAGTGCAGCCCCATCGTTCAATGTATATTCGCATAGTTTTGAGTTAACGATTCTAATAATTACACTCGTTCATATTGTATAATCGATCAGTATCAGTATATATTATTCAATGTATGCGTTGTTGGATTCAAATATTTTCACAGACGATTTGTTCACACAGAATTTTGGATATTTTTTTCCCAGTTTTTATCGCCACGAAGGGAGACTGCGACACAACATTAATGGAATCGACGAGTGAAAGGAATAAAGCAAATATTTTATTTAAAGTAATTGATACCGCAAGCCTACTGTATACTTGCCCATGGGAAACCATATTTTTTAGTTACATATATATATTAAATTGTATAACATCACTGCGACAACAGTCCTCGAGATCACTATGCAAATTTATAATTCCGATTTAATCGTTTTTCAGCACAAAGAAAAAACATATATGCGTTAAGGTACAAGGTATAGTACAACGACGTTATTATCACGAGTAATATTATTGTAATAAAAACTTGATATCGACAGGTGGGTTTTTTTATAAATATATCATTGTAATATTATACGGAATCTGCATATGCACGTCAATGGTAAAATATTAAAAGGAAATTATTGAAATCGTTTCGTTATCGAGGAACTTGTGCAATTTGGATTATTAAATCCTTGCTGATCACTTTTACATTAGCACTATACTGCCTGTAAGGAAGTGACCGCAAATATCATTTTTATTCTAAATAAATATACTATCTATGAATAAATAGACACAAACAGTGGCTAACATTAAACTTTTCTTATGGGAGGAAGGGGGGGATTAAATTATTTACATAGATTTTGAGACATATATATGGAGTGTTGCAATATATGGATGTGAAACGTGAGTAATAAATGAAGCTGAAAAAATAAATTAGAAACATTTGAGATAGGGTGTTAAAGGTATATGGAAACGATAAACTGGATAGAAAAAATATATGACATATAATATAATATAAAATATATATATATATATATATATATAAAATAAACGAAGAAGAACTTATAATTGTCAAAGAAAAAATGCGGTTAGAGGAATGCGCTAGAAAATGGTTGAACATATTCATAATATTCCCAGAAGAGTTACGTAACATAATGTTAAGGGGTATAGAAGGTATGATAGAAGGAAAGAAAACTACAGGACCACCTTGGAACTCTTATATAAGACAAATTAAATGTGACGCAAGAGTCAAAACCTTTAAGGAACTTAAAGAAAAAGTAAAACTGACATAATGAAGAGTTAGAGTTGTAAACGATTTTTGGGTTAAAAAAAAAAAAAAAAACAATTTTTTAAAGAATGTCTATTTTGTATACTAGTTTCCATTGAAATTTTTTTTTTTGATTACTTCGTAATTGAAAAAAATTTCTACATTTTATACACACATATTAAAATATTCATGATGAGTATATTTTTTCATTCTTACCATTTTAAAGCTGGATTTTTTATTTAATTTTATTTAATCCTTAGAGGATTTATCCCAAGACTCTACCCCCCCCCCTAAATTTGTATGGTCACTGAATACAAGTATATATAACTGTGAGGGTCGTTAAAAAAGTTCATTAAATCAAAAACTTTTGAGGGCGTTTTATACGCGTTTTATTCTACTGAAATCCACTCGAAACATAATAAATACAGATACACAGTTTTATTCAATTTTTTTTTCTTTTTATAATGTTTATCGAAAGTTTAATATTTAATAATTAATGTCTGCAACAGTAAATGTTTCTTTTCTATCGTGTACTCAAAAAAATACTAACACGCACGACACCATTCAGGTAATATTCCCCTAGCAACACTACTGTAGTATTTCTTATAATCCCCAGTGACAATATACACAATTGCCACAGCATTTTAATGAGATTTCTACTTTTCCTTTTTTCTCCTTATAAAAATAATGCATTTAACCTAACGAATCGAACAAATAAAAAAAAAAGAACATTAGTGGTTTAAGACGACTCTAGCCCAAATGGCATATGAAATTAATTTAGTTTCTAAATTGTAAACGACGATTGTGTTCATACAATCTTCAATACCTTAAAAGACTATATTAAACAAAGCCAGATCAAATTAACGTGATATCAAGATTAAAATTATTAGATAAAATCCACAAATAATGAAATTAAATAATGTTCATCGTGTGTTTAATTAAAAACTACCATACATTCATAGTAATTTCATGATTTTAATTTACTGTAAATGTATAATGTTATCACATTATTAAAATTTATCAATTACAATTTGAATATGACATTAATTGTATTAATTTACTCGTAGTGTATAAAAAAAGAACCTAGATAAGATGCATATGTGTAAGTTAGTGTTATAAATTGTAAGACAAACCGTAGTGGACGATTATTAATAAAAGTTAATCACGGTTTTTTCAAAATAGATTTCCATAGCAACAAAATAGAATTTAAACGGATTTTTTTGACCAATAATAGTTCAAAACGATTCATAATAATAAATAAATTATGCACATAATAATTTAAATATTACGCAGTGTACTTGAAGTACTGTTATATTATTTGTTAGTCAAATAGGTAGGTTTATACTTCAATAAAAAAAAATAAAAGTGTTTAAGTGTTACGTTATATGCCCACATGCAGTTTTCAAGATGATACACGACTGTTGCTAATTATTTTGTGTGCAAAATGGTTGGAACATTTCCCAGTATTATTTTTTTTTTTTCTGTATGGACACTTTTCAAGTAATTTGGACATTTGGTACGTTTCCAGATTTTTATCAACCTAGTAAATAGTTTTTCTGATTTTTTACAATCACATAAGTACGTAAACATACACCTATATTTTGTAAAAAACATCAACAAGTTAAGTCAGTGGAGCCTAAACATTTCTCACTAACCCGTGCAGTTGATAATTTTAACTTTCCAATAGTAACTATCTCTTAAGTAATAATGGTTTCACAAATATCTAAATTGTAAATTTGGCCATTTATAATCATTGTACATGCCAGTTAACAAAGCCCACCCACTATCATTGAGCATTCGTGTAATTTCACTAATTAATAAGCGTTATGGGTGGCTGTGAATTGAGTACTCGATAAATTCAGAATATTAACAAATCTACTTACGTACACAATATTGCCAATAGTGAAATAAATTGTACTAAAGTTCAGGTCTTACAATATTTTTAGTCAATAATAATCCGTGAAGGTAGATTTCTATGATATCTGCTAATTTTATTTTATCATCTAACGAATAAATTAATATAATTACGCATTATATCGTTTCAACAATTTTCGATCATAATATTGTGTATCTTAAATTACTTTGGTAAATTGCAAAATCATTATGTATTATTAAACCATTATTTCCAGGGTCACATCACAAAATGTAATACAAATTAGCCTATAACGTATTTAAATAAAAATCCATTTTTTCTTGAATTAGATTATTTTATGTGTTTCTATAGTGAATATTAAATGTATGCTATGTTCTCTTATTGTTCATAGTGACCATGATCGACAACGAAATAACGAATATTGTTCAATTTAATTTGTATTTATCATGAACATATACATCATACATAGTTAATTGATAAAGTATACTTAACAACTACTGGAAACGTAATAATAGTTTTAACAGTCTAGTTTAAAAAAAAAACAAATTGTTAGGTTCTATTAAAATATAAATGTTTTAATTTTATAATCAAACTTTTGCAATCGTCTAAGAAATAAACATACGTGTTATGATCAGCAACCGTATTATTATTATCTATATTTACTATTCGATGATATTTATTTACCTTTTGCTTTGAAGTTATACATTATAGAAATTTACCATACTGTTTAATAACATTAGCGTGTCCAACTGAATATAAATAATATTTTAAAATCATCACTTTACTACAATTCATAGTAGAACGTGAGTATTTTAAATCTATTTATTACGAAAAAATTCATTACCCATGAACTGTATTTTAACAGTTGGCACAGTTTTCAAAAAACCATTCGCCATCACATTAATATATGAAAAATTATACGAGTAAGAGATTATATTTTAAAGTCAGCTGGACACACTTAAATATATATAAGTATTTAAATTTTAAATATTTTAAATTAGTTATAGATAAAATCAAATTACGGTTCGTGAGATGTTTGAAAAATACATTATAAAATATACAATTTTACCGACAAAAGAACAAATACAAGTTATATTATCAGAGCGCATTTAATACAACAAATTAAAATGTCATCTGATAAACAAATATTCAGCAATAATTGTTTGATCTTCATTATATAAAGCTATTTTTTATCATACCATCTTACACAATATTGTACGAATAAAAAAAACTTGCCATTTCTACATATTTTGAATTGACATTTCAATCGATGCAACTATGAATTTTCAACACTGAAAAAATTACCTTGTATATAAAAAAAGATAATATTCAAGAATTGTGGCCTATGGCCCAATAATATTTATTCTCCAATTCCCCCTTCTCGCTCAATTTAATTATTTGTATCTTTAAGAAGACCTATCAATTTATTTTGCAACATAAAAAAAAATGTATTTATATTTACTTACATTTGTATGGTTTTTCTTTTCGATTTAGTTTAAAATGGATTATTCTGATAGTAATCAATACAATATTTTTATGAAATTCAAGTAAAAGTTATATTGCATATTTCCATATAAAACATATATTTGAGTTTTTATAAATAAATATCCGCACATATCAAATCAGAATTTAATAATTATAAGTTAATTTTTAATTATTTTCTCATTTATTTATTTTTTTTTTTTTTGCATTGTTTATTATATATATTTATACATATTATTGATTTCTGATATAATCGGAGATAAAAAATATCTTATATACGCATATTTTTATTATATAGTTTCTACACAAACGTTCTATCCTATTTTAGTATACAAATTATATGACTTTTATGGCAATAAAATATGAAAAACTACATCAACGAAATCGTGAATATTTGCATAAAAATTTCTGTTTTAAAGGCGAACTGGATGTACATAAATAGCAATTTTTTTAAAAACTTTTTAATCAAAATCCCTGCAGGAACACAAACCCGTCTTTTCAAGCACTTACTTTCTTTGAATCAAAAATACATTTTCTTTGTTGATGTACATAATAAATCTTTAAACGTGAAACTTATAATCCTTGCAATTATAATACATATAAATGACAACAAAAAGCGATTGGCAACTATGAAATCATATATATTACATGTGTTCATAAATTGTATCACGATCATAACATTATTATTAGATTATGATTCATTTATCAAATTAATGTACTAATTACATGTATTTTGTAATTAACTTTAGTTGGTCTTTCGGGACTTGCAAATACTTTAAAAAGTACCTAAAAAAATTAAAGAGGCTCAAAATAACCGAGAGCGACCCCTTAAATAGAGGTCTATATCTGTGACAAAGGTCTGAGAAAAAAAAACTACTATTAATCAAGGAAATTAAACCGAATTATAAACCGCCCGATTGTCTAAAATTTAGTGGTAAGCTATCTAATAAAAAATTTTGTATCTATATACTCTGCTGCTGTATATAACAGGTGTACTTATAATAAATCGCCCTGTAGATATACTCAGATATAGGTGCTTGTAAAATTTAAATGAGCGATCATTTGTATAAAAAATGCATTTGAGTGCAGACGTGCAAAAAAAGTTTAAAAAAAATAATTATAATAACAATAACGTTATTTTGAGCAAATATCTCAAAAATTGTATTTTAAATCTAAAATTAAATGATAATTCGACGTCGTTTATCCTGTTAATATATATTCCAGCAGTGTATCATTCATATATAACTTTATGAAGTGTATATAACTCTAGTTATTATATTTATTTGAGACCAACATAATATAATAATAATATAACTTTTTAAGTATATGTTGAAGGTTAATAAACCTTTTTCAGAATTTGTTGTCTTTTTCGCAAGATTTACGTAAAAAATGTTGATCTTATACACATTTAAATACGATGAGAATACAATTGTATTATACATATTTATAAAGGTATAACTTATTGTTTTATTCGTGTTATGATAATATCTAAGGATATTAATCGCTGTTACTTTGTAAAGCACTGTTTTTAATATTTTTTTCTTTGACATAATCATTTATTTTAAAATCTGTAATGACAGAAGAAGAAAAATAGTAAAACTGATTATGATTATATAACATGACTATTTTTGGGCAGTATAGAAAAATCTTTCTAGTTAAGGTATTTGAATAATATTTATTAAAACATATAAAGTTTTTTTTTTTGTTTTTGTTTCAATTTTAATCCAAACCGAAAAAATGTTTTGTGATGCCGCGTTTCATGTTTTAATAAAAATTATAAAAGTCCGATGGAATAATATAACTTATACTCGATTGATTTCTGACAAAGCTAACAACAAATATTTAAACACATTGATTTGTACAAGATAAAGAAGCAATCAAAGTTTCTTACAAGGCAGGAATTTACTGGGAATGTTTCCGTGAGATTATAAAAGCGTACTAAATTTTCTTAAGCTCCTCAGAAAACTTAGGATTTCCTATACTATTATAACTACATATTACCATACTTTGTCTCTTGACTTTTGAGCACAATATCCGCTTGTTATGAAACGACTGATTTGCTATACGTATTATATAATACTCACGTGTTTGTACAATACGGTGCCAAGCTATTTACGCCGATGTTTGACATTCTCGTTACGAAGAACCTACTTAAGAAACCTTGTACAAATCAGATCCGATCACGTGCGCATCGTACTAAATTAATATTTTCCAAAAATGAATTTCTCGCTTACTAGCATAAAACACAAAACAAGTTTTCACTTATCCGTTGTGGTCTTGTGCAGTATCATACGTATTGAGTATAAAATAAGCATACAATGTTTATAACATGTGTATGCATTTAATTAAATAGTGGCAGCACAGTAGAATGTAAAATAAATTATTTTAAACCGTTTTGCTATTTTCCTCTATGGAATTTTCCATCTTGTTCTTATTTACGTTCATCAAACTGAATTACAATTTCAGATAAGCTGTAACTTAAATATCATCATTAATTATTACAGAATAATATGTATGAAATATGAAATTGTCTTAGGGAATCCATATGAAAAAATGATGTTCTAAGATCGACGTATACGTTCAGATTAATAAAAAAAAAAAATTCCCGTTCAAATTATGATCAGTGTAGAAAAGAAGCTTATTTTAATTTTTGATACATAGAATTTAGACTATAGAAATACGTGTTAAGAATAAATAGCACATATCATTCATGAATATTATAACAATCTTACAGTATTAACTTTTAAAAAAGCTTTTGCTTAAAATGTTTAAGTTTAAGAATTTTTTAAGGTGTTTTAAAGTTCAATCGTATCTAAAATACCTGAAAGTCCAATAAAAACTCATTCGTATTATGATTTTAAATTTACAATTGAAAACAGTCGAAAGCACACTGGTTTATAATTGATTTTTTTCTAGATAAATCGATATTACGAGGTGCTATTTTGCAAATCAATTATATGCAAGATCACTAGTAAAGTCAATTTTAAAAAAGAATCGGATAGGCCTTGCTCTGCTGTACAGTTGGGGGTGGAATGCACCTCGTTTATAGGATAGGTCATTATTACAATGGATTTGTTAAATTTGAATGCAATGATAGATATCATTGCATACGAATAACGATTCTGAACGGAGTTAATATGTTTGTCTAGGATATAATACATTGTTATTTATAAATATTGTAAAAAGTATATTTTATTTTGAAACGATAAATATATTTTTCAATTAGGATGGGTTGGCAGTTGCATACAGCGACAATTTGAGTAAACCGATCACCGATATTTTTTAGTTACGATAAGTTTAACTTATTATAAATCTTGTATTAAATTTTCAATAGTTTTCGGTCTGCCAATTAAATTTTATAGATGTTTAAAAATAAAAATTTTTACAAAAATCGAAAACTTAAATTGTCTATAAATAAGTCAAAATATGTCAAAATACTTTGAAAACTTAACCATGTATAAAAAACGTCAATATAAAGATTTGGTGAAAATGTCAAGTTGTTGCGGTTTTTGGGTTTTTGAGTTACAGCATTTTAAAAAAAATGTAATTTGTAAAAACGTGATTTTGCATAAAATTTCCCGTTTTTTCGTAATTTTTTTTATCGTTCTTTTCGATTTTTTTAAAAAGTATTGAAAATTTGGATTTTGGACTAGCCAAAGTACCATCTACATTCACTTTCCTTTCAGAAAAGTTGCTGCTGAAGCAAATCGAAGCATATTTACTGCCAAAAAAGGTGTCATCAGACACAAAAATGAAAAAAAAAAAAAAAAATAAAAATAAAAAAAAAACACACATCATTGTAAAACCAATAGATTCAATCACTCCGTTCAGAATCTAAAATTTTAACAAATATTTAATTACCCAAGTAATTTTTTTTTTATCATTTTAAAACCATTCTGTCCACCTTAACAGTGAACATAATTTATCAATCTACATACGTCTATGATATTACGCTACGGTTCAGTTAATCCCATGACGAAAACCTCATTTTTCTTTTTTTTTTTTTTTAGACACGAGAAACAACAAAACAATTTGAGCGATTAGAATTTAAAATTATCATCATTATATGGTTTTCCCTAACAATAATGTGACCGGGCATCAGTATTAAACAACACGATTGTTGACTATCAGTACTATCTTCGATATTCTCCTCCGATTCATTGTTTATGAATGAACGTTTGCCTCGCCAGCTTGCAATCTTGCAATCAAGTCGAAGTCGCAGTCTAAAGGACCCTTCGTTGTCTAATGGTCTGGATAGATTTTTCCTCAGTAAAGACAAAAAAAACTGACGTGTAGTGTTCGTGACGATTTTTTATAGAGATAATAATAAATGTGTGTATGTATATATATTCTATTGTTAATGGTAGGATATTTGACGATAATACGTTTTGGCAGAGGCATTTTCTCTATAGGTATGTTACGTAAAAACAGTTGTCGTTTCAAGCCAAGAAACCGTAAAGGCGCTACCGCTGATAAGACAACAATTAGTGTAAATTATGCATGACCCACTCATAAGCTATCAACAGATAAAAAACAACGTGAACACTATTATGTATTATTGTATAGATACTTACGGGTGATAAACTTATATTTAAGAGAAACTAAACGTTTTGATAGTACCTCGACTAACTAACACGTATTTAATGACAAATCAGATGAAATCCGTGTAACAGTATTATAAATTCGATCATACTAGAACAAGATATAGAACAAAAGTTTGATAGAAAAACCAAAAAAATACTTTTGTTATTATAGCTTTTAATAAAATTTTAATGTTTAAATTGAACAAATAAAATGTATCATTATCAGTTATTCCATTTTGATTTGAATTTAATTTGAATGGTATAAAATATGAATCTAAAAAAAAAAATCTATTACGTTATTAAGATACCTACAAATTTTGGATAGTAGCGATTACCAAAACATGTTTTATGCAAACAAAAGACTCTGCAATTTTAGATTCTGTTGGGAAATTGTACCTATCAAAATATTTTCTCCTGCATTATGATAATTCTTCATGATCAACAATCGTATAAAATTTGATCTTGAGGGTTAATTAAACTTCTAATTTGATCTGATTGAAATTTCTAGTTTCGCTTTGATGTGTTACACTAATCGCATGTATAATATGCGTTTCTGCGCAACGTTTATATAAGAAGCCGTGACTAAAATTTGTATATGCAAATGTGAAGTGCTATTAATAAAATGTAATATAGCTATTCTTAACTACAGTTGACCATTTGACTAGTAAGAATTGAACATAATACAGCTGTACGGTAGCGTTATTTTGTTATTTTTTTTTTTTATTCGCATCATCGACGTCCGATACTCAGAATAAAAAAACAAAGGCGTCAAAAGACCAAACACGTGTGTTATCATAAACAATCTTTGAACTCTTTCAAAACTATATAAACCGCTTAATGTTTACCAAACACTCGATGGTGTCTACTTTATAAGGCTTTTTAGAATCCCGTATGAACGCATACCCGATAATGTATAATATAGCGTACATACTATGTATGTATATTTATAATATGTGTGCATGTGTGTGTATGAGTGTATATGCATTTGGGAACTATTACAAGACTCGTATATATGTGATAATACATACATATATTTATATATATATATATATATATATACATATACGTATACATGCACATATATATTTTGTTCGTCATGAAAAGGAAAAAATAAAACACTAAAGCTTTGCTCTAAGATGGTTTCAAACTTGGCACGTGTGGTTAGGTATAAATGTCTACTATGCGAATTTAAAAAAAAACCATTTCGTTTATTTTTAACGACCGATCGTATTTATAATTAAAAATACATTATTTTCAAAAGCTGTATTGTGTATAAATATTAAGAACATACAAACAACCCGTTCAGACATCGAGTTGTTTCGAGTGTTTAGACACATATTTATTTATAAATTCGAAAAAAACGATTCACAACATAGCATTCGAAAAATTATTTCGACTGAATGAATAAAACACAGTATACTACATGTATCTATTGAAAAACATTCGTTTTACCACCAGTATAATTATTATAATTAGGGTTTTAAAATTTCATGATATTTATTTTCTTGAAATGTTTCATTTAATTAAAACAAAATCAAAATGTAACACTTGATAAACATAAACATATTAAATTATTAACTATCAATATTTTCTATGCATAATCACTATATTATTTTTAATCATCTATAACCAAACACGTTTAAAAGAAGAAAAAATATTTTTCGATATTTCAAGAAGCGTGAAATTTTCAATTTTGAAATATTTTAAATTCAGAACCCTAATTATAATGTTATATCATTATACGCGGTCTTTTTGTACACATTTAGTACTTACCATCTAATTGAAAGTTCGATAGTGGAAAAAATATGCATTATTGTAAAATCAGGGTACTGTATTACACAACATTAAATTCATTTCGTTCTGAATCTAGTGTTCGTGAATTTCACAAACGGACAGACTTGTTGAAAAAACTGTTTGGACATCATCTGATGCTCTTTGATTTGAAACCGTTTTCGAGTTTAAGTCTTTCTTGTACATATATACACTACATAACACCAAAAAATAGATACATGATACATTAAGACATTATCGACAAGTAAAGTGCTGTATGAAGTTTAGGACGAATGTCATGATACAAATCGACCTCGGGCGCTAAATTGATGAATTAAAACAGTTCGTCAAAAACTAGCGTGACTTAACTGCGGCAGATGTAAGTTCCCTCGACCAGAAATATAAAGAACTCGTTATAACTAAGCACTGCTACAGTGCATATAATACTCGTATTGTCAGGATCGTATAACAGATGGATTGAGGGGAAGCGTGGACAGGTATTATCAAACCAAATGTAGCGTAAACGATTCATAAAAAGCGAACTGTAAATACCTACCACGAAACATTTTCTGAATATTTCTTTTATTTTCAATGGCTTCACAAATATTTTTGAAAAAAATGAAAATTATTATTCCCAAAGACTGACATAACATTTTTTTTTTTATTACGAAGCTGTCAATTTTTCCAAAGAGATTTAAGGATAAATACAGTAAAATTAATTCACAGTAAAAAAATAAAATTGAAAATTCTATACGAGTATATTAGTGTAACGAAAAATATTTTCACTCGATTCTAGATTTTAAAATGATAAAATTGGTAAATTATGTAGTTGAAGACATTCGCTGGTTAATAACATTTATTATCAGTTAAGTCAGAAAATGACGAATTTAGTGTGTAACTTATGAGTTGATCAACTCACAATAAGATTGGTGGAATTTTTAATTTTGCAAGAAAAATGTAAAATTAGATATTGAAGTATCTCTATTTCTCTACTACGGCTCAGTAAGATCAACATACCACGTGCCGGTATAAGTCTTGTTAAGGACATCCAGTGATTACGGTATGTAACATAACTTTGTTAATCAAAAATATCATAACAAAAGTAAATAGCTGAGCAAAAACCCAAATTTTTACTATCGATAGTTTGTTAATCCCGACTCGTATAATTATCACAGATAATATTATTGTGTATGGTACAGTTAGACCCAACAATTGAACGGACGAATAAGAACGTAGAAATATTAACTTTATGAACCGCTGATGATAAATCAAAAGACTGACCAATGACATTAAAATTTGTTGTTCTTCTTCTTCTTCTTTTGCTTCGACATTAAAATTTGTTCAGTTTCCAAAAATCGGTCCATAGACTCGAATAAACTATTATATAATATAAAGTGTACAAGGACAGGATTGGTTTCAGCAGAGACCCTATGATTAATAATTATTATTGATTCATGTGTATCATAATAAAATAACTATTTGGTTTATTCTTCTTCTTCTTCTTCTTCTTCTTCTTCTTCCCCTTCGCATTTCTCCCAACTATTTAGGGTCGACTACCCTTGTTTTAAACCTTAATTCATCTTGATTTTCTACATTTCCTACGTACGCCTTAGCAATCCTAATATCATTCTCAATATTATCCAACCATATCTGTTTTGTCGTCCTCTTCCTCTTTTCTCTATAACGTTCATTTTCATAATCACTCTTACTACTTATAATTTTTATCATTATGAAAAATATAAGATTTATCATTATTTACCAATAGTCTTGGTAAACTGCGTCATTAAACAATGAAAGTATTACATTTGAATTTAAAATGCTATTTTTACAATACTTTCACATACCCACATAGTTTAATTATACTGGTAAAATACGTCATTTACTGGAAAATAACGTATTTCTTCAACTTTCGTCTTTCACCATGACATTATATATGTATAGTTGAATCCACTTATTGGGACACCGCATAAAGAGGACAACTGCTTAATGGGGATAAATAGGCAGAGTCCTAAACGAATGTATTCTTTTTAGGCAATTTAATATCGCTTATTGAAGACAAACCATCAGTTATATGGGGCATATAATAATATCTTTATTATAATATCTACATCTATATCAGATTTTATATAATATTTATAATATAAATAACATATTATGTTTAAATTATAACAATTACCTACGTATTTTACTTTTGCTAATCATTTCTTTATTTGCTACGACATATTTCATGAAGAAAATTAAGTCGACTAGCCCTCGTAAAAAATTATCTACTCGATAATTTTTAGTTCACGTTATTTTGGGTCTGTGTACGTATATATATAATATAATTCAACAATATCATAATATGTATTACAAGTTATAGCTTTTTATTTTTTATTTTTTAAAGCGGTTTATTGAGACAGATTGATGTCCTCATTGAACGGATTCAACTGTGTATACAGGCTTTTACTATCAGATTAATCGTGAATTTACGGCAAACTTTTGACAATCAAAGAGGAAGCAGATAGTTATTTATTGTTAACACTATGCTTAAATATTAATTATATATTGTACAAATTACTAGGTACGCGTTGTGGTTTCCATGGTATGTTCATCTATATTTATCTATACGGGAGGCTATATGCATAAAGTGTTATTTCGCGAGACCGAACACCAATATCTTCGGGTATCGTCAATTAATTATCATCGACCTAGACCTGGTGTGTAATAGGTATATCTATATAAATAACAACCCAAGGGAAGTGAACAAATTGACTGAACTAGAACAATAAGCGCTAGGGTGTAGTGGTAATAATTGTGGGAGGTGTGTATATTGTTTAAGTCATCATTTATAAGTGTGTACTTACAGTAACTATCAAGTACTACTTAGAACTGCGAAAATGTTAGACAGCTAAATAAAATGGTAAACAATAAATTGAAATGGAAACAGTGTGCTACTATATGGTAAAACAATAATCAAAATACTACACAAGAATAATTAACAACAACACAACAACAAAAATATACAAAGGAAGTTAGACCTTCGGGCTTAACAATTAATAATTATAATAATAATAATCGTATAAAGTATATATGATCCAAAAATTCATATAAAGCATGATATAATATAAAACAATAACACTTCCGTCGATACGTACCTATTGACTAAACTGACAGGCTATAAAAAGAATTTAAAAAAACCACTTGTTCTAAAATATAAAATTACAATTTGTCTTTTAAGGCTTGTAATAATAGTATTACAACTATAGGGATACATTTAGGTTATTATTCCTGAGCTCACTATATGTAATATATATATATATAAGAAATTTAGATATTCAAGCCAAAAATTCACAAAACAGATTTTATTTTATCAAAAAAAAGTATACGTAAATGAGACGTGCGTTGGATGGTGATTTGTAAAAGACAAAGACGACTCTAGAACACCTACGAGCTTTTATTAAACAGTACTTCTCAAAACAAATATTTAAATTAACGTAAGATTACCACTTAAATTGTGAAACGGTCTCGCTAGCGAAAGATGATGCAATTAATGCATTAACTTTTAATGCATCATTTAATAAATTTAATTATAAACTGGAAATTTCGAAGCAAACAATACTACCTATTATTTACATTTTATATTTAATTAATAAATTATATTTTTTTAAATCGATCGCTCCAAAAATAAGTCATTTTTAACGAGATGGATTTTCAGAATAAGGATTTTGTTTGTACAACCTATTCACAGTTTTTCCAATTACACCACAACAAACACTCCGATACAATATAATCAAAAAATGATTACTAAAAAATTGTATCTATAGAATAAAAACTAATGTTTAAGATGTTTTTACGGAATATGCAGTTCTCGTCACTTTATACCAATAATTATTTGTATTTATTTCATATATGTATATACAAGTAGTAAATTACAACATATACTACTATTAATTAATATAACACACAGATGTAAATAATAATAATGTAATAATATTGTAAAAAAACCTTATTATCTATTTAGTAATTTATTTCCCTTTTTGATAAGAAACAAAAATGTTTATAATATATAGAATATTTTATTTTCTGTAGAAAAAAAGAAATGTTTTTATGACGTGAAAAATGTAATTTTGTGTTATCTAGTTTGGTGGAAAAGAGGACAAGTTTGTTTTACTAAGTAAAAATATCGAGTACAAATACGACATTAATAATGTAACGGAGCCAACTACTTCAAGTGTGGATATTTTTTGAAGGGCAGAATAATTAAAAGTTTTTTCTATCCTACTCCAGATCCTACAGAATAGAACAAGAAACCTATTGCTTTTATACAATGATATTTTTCAAAAAAGTCTTCATTAATTATAATTATTTTATTTATGTGACTACTATGAAAATCAAAATTCATGTTCAACTTTAGTATAGAAAATGTGTATAAAAAATTTGAAACGATGTTATAAGTTTTTAGAAAAGTCGTAGAAAACGTAATCAAATATACACACCCCTAAAGCCAAGGTTAGAGAATATTACTCATTAACAAACACATGGTCTATATTAAACCAACCAACATCTTGTTTGCGAGCAGTGGTGATTCATGGGTTTAGAATGAAGTAGTGCACGTTTAAATCATAGAAATCATCAAATACATTTTATATATATATATATATATATATATATAATTATATATTTATATACTATAGATTATATTAAATAATTATTTTCAGATTTTTATTATTTTTTTTATTTTTTTTTTTTTTGATATACTCTACAAATATATATATTAAATTTACAAGGAAAACTTATTTGAACTCTTAAACGATAAAAATTAAATAACATACTAAAATGAAAATGAAATATTAATTTTTTTATAACAATTACATTTCAGCCTTAAGGTACTTGTTTAAAAATTAAATCAATTCTTCTATCTTTCTTTTCTGCGAACCTCGTTTATAACTTCTCTGTTTAAGTTGGAAATATTATTTATCACTTTTTTTTCGATCGATAGCATTGCCAGGGTTATAAATCGATCTTCCGTCATTAAATTTCTCAGTCTTAATACGTTTCAATGTATAAAACGATATTTTGGCTTCAACAGTAATCATCGGAAGAGTTTAAATGATTTTTAAAAGTTTAAAGCTTTCAAAAAATATTAGAGTTAAATTATTTTCAATTATATATTTTAATAAATGAACTATTGAATATTTATTACGGAAATCGGTTCTTTTATAAAAAAGTTGTAATTCGGTTGTAAGTTAAGTGACGTCCAAAAAAGAGTATGCTTCAACAATTTTATTAAAATAGTCACTTGGTAAATTATTTTCCTACGTAGGAAAATTAATAGGTAAAAATAGGTGCAAAGCATTTAAGTGATTTTTATAAACAAAACGTTATTTAACATTAACAATAAAAATGTTACATAATTCTTTTGCAGAGATTTTTCTTGTTTTAACAGTATTATTTTGTCTTCGTTTTTTCGTTGATTGATTTTGAGTGGTTTTGTTTACTTAAAAAAATGTGATCAAAATGTTGTCTTTAATTTAATATATTTTTTCAAATCAAAAAATTAAAGTTGAAAATTCTTTAGAATTCATCATTCGTTTTGTAGTTGATTATATAAAATATCAAAATGAGGCATTAATAAATGAAAGACTTTTAACCAAAATACGAGTATAAATGTATGATAACTTAACATCCAACGCAAAGCTTCATTAATAACTATGATTTAACTCAATATTAATTCAATTTCTTTCATACATTCGATTAAGGGCACAAAATTTTCATATGTGATAATTTCCACTAGCATTTTAAAGTTCGATTTAGTATTAAAAGATTGAGGAATTCTATGTTTAATAATTTTATCTAAAACCATTATCCGTTGAGGACTGTTGAAAAAAAATTTGTTGTATCAGTTAAGTTTAAAAAAAAGATACTAATCTCATGATTTTGTGAAACTGCTTGACTTAAAATTAAATTAAGCTGGTGAACATAAAAGTGTATAAAATAAACATTTTTATAACTATTTTATATTATTTTTTGTACACCATTGAGACCGTCCATTTATCACATTTATGTAACTTTAAGAAATCAACATTTCAGGTGTTTCTAAGACTTTTTACAAGTCAAATAATATGCATTCACACAATGATTTCGAATTGTATTTAGAAAGATTGATAAACTCCCAAAATATTTCTACTGGTATTGCATCTGATAATAAATATCTAACTGTTATTGACAGTTGAAACGGAAAAGATACGTCAGTTGTTTCGTCAGCCATTACAGAGATTATGCTTGAGATTATGCTTATTTAATTTAATTTTGAATTCTTTGTTGACATACTTTTTAACAACTTTCTAATAAATCATTCTGGATTGATTTTGATATACCTTTAAATACCGAAGATTTTTCAATATGACATTTGAGGTATTAAAACTAATTCCGAACTAAAATTTATTAGACCTCGGAATACACCGAGATTTTTTAAATTTTGTTTTTCGTCGTGACCTCAAAGCGTGACTTTAAAAGCTCCATAAAATATAATACATTTTGTTATTTTATTCAATATTCAAGGATAATGACTGATTTTTCATTATTTTATTTTATATTGAACCTATGTGCACTAGAAAATTGCCAACAAATCAGTCACCTTATCCTATTTCGCATTATAATTCCTGCGTGCGCTGCACAGCTATTTGGCCTGAAAAAACCCGATCGAAATATATTTTCATGTCATGAATTTCTATGTATTAACATTAAGATCTTAAAAATAATCTGCCTAACGCTACAGGAACTTGGGAGTATCAATATAGTCTTATGTTTTCAAATTTTTCTTGAGTTAGAATCAATATCGAATGAATTTTGATTATTTGTGATGGGAATTACATTAATAAGTGAGTCACTAAAAATTTTAAATTTTGTTTGGATATTTGTACTCGTATATCCTGTGTGAATATGTTTTACTGCTTTGTATATTGCCATCGCTTCTACTGTGAATATTGAAGTTTGTGAGCGAAGTTATTTTATTTGTTTCTATTCCAACTAAATTTAACTATTTGGTAATATCCTTAAGCCTGGATTAGCAAACGCTAATCTTGCAACTTACTGATAAAATTATTAGTTCTCAAAAATGGTCAATGGATTTTTTGAACATAATTTTGAAGCGTTGCAGGGGGTTGAGGATTTTTAAATTATATATCATAAAAATATGTTAAAGTATCATTCTTATTGCTTACAGCTAGTATTTTATTCGAGATTTTAAACGTTGAGTAAAGAAAATATGCTGCAACTCATGCCTATTAATACCTATAGATATCGATAAAGAGGATCTATCTCAGTGTTTTTCAACCTTTATGCTAAGACGGCCCATAAATGTCCTCTGTGTTGGGTAGACGAACCTCAAAAAATAAAAAAATTGAATAAACTTAGCATGTTTTGATATAAGAACTAATATAATTATAATCATTTTTTTATAAGGATTATTATTATAACATTATATTACCATATACCTGAACGCAATACTGCCAAACTGAATTCTAATATGTATAGTCAGTGGCGTGGCGAACTCAAACATTTTTAGAGGCAAGTATAATAATATATCCAGTTAGTGGCTACTGTATACTGTCATTCGTTTATATCAATATTAAAATATCTTTTTATGTGTTATTAAGCTCAATTATTAATTATGAATGTAAATGATTACCCACCCACCCAGTGGTACCCACTACTCCCCAAAAAACTGAGTGGCGGCCGCCTCTCTCGATTACCCCCATAGCCACGCCACTGTGCATTATATATTTTGATAGCTAAGATATTTTTCTCATCATTAGTTTACGAACAGCGACCCATCGAAAATATTTTGTTACCCATAGGTTGGGAAACGCTGATCTGTTTACGTAATGTAAGCGTATTGATGTATGCTTATTGTTACGCCTGGAAATCGCCCATCGAACAATTGCCCCGTCCCTTCGTCTCCGACTAGATTTGCGCCTCTAAATGTTATGACGGTTCGCAGGGCAACGTGGTGTGGAACAGGCAGCGACAGGAGAACAAAATGACCATGACCCTGATCGCGGTGGTGATCATGTTCTGCGTGTGCCAGACGCCCACGGCCGTGATGATGCTGACCGCGTCCGTGTACGAGCCACCCGAGCGGACGCCCGCGTACTACGTGAACCGCGGGCTGCACACCATCTTCAACTTCCTGATGGTGGTCAACGCGGCGTCCAACTTCATGCTGTACTGTGCGATGAGCCGCAAGTACAGGCGCACGCTGATGATCACGTTCATGCCGTTCCTGGCCGCGCGGCACGCGCGCAACGCCACGCTCCGGTCGTCCGTCAGCTACCCGCGTTCCGGCGGCACCATGGTCCGGCGCAACACCGAGATCACGCAGATGACCGACATCGGCAACGTGATGGCCGGCAAACGGGAACCGCTCGTCGTCCGCGTCAACAACAAGACACAGGCCGCCACCACCACCACCACCACCTACGGCAAGCCGACCGGTACCGACGACGTACTCTGATCGTCCGTCCGATACGAATAATATTTTACAATTTATGTGTACCATAGCGCGCAAACATTTCTTCCGCCCATACCGATTCGTTGTACATACATTATTATACACAGGCATTACCGTCCGCCGTCGCACCGTTTCCCAACCCGAAGCGCGCGTTGATTGTGCACATCGTACTCGATTTTCCGTTTACGCGGCCGTCGAGATGACCGTCTCGTAGTTCGCACCTCCACCGTCTCCACCGAATCAACAGCCCCACCGTCAACTTCCTGCAAACCCCCTCCCCCCCCTTAAAACGCCTATCAGTTCCGGCAGTCGTCCGTTTTCCGCCACCCCATCCCTCCCCTGCTCGTACGCCTCACATATCGCCGTTAGCAATCGACTAAAAATAATAATACAGGTACATCCGGTCCGTAGCGAGAATTTATCGGAAAATCGTGTTGCGGATACATGGTTGCGATTGGTTGGGTTACGATGAGTTTCGGTTTCTGCGCAGCACCACACTCCCTTTATTGAACCAACTCTATATGAGTGCGTGCGTATATGTATGTATGTATATAGTGTATGTAGTGTCTCTTCCGGTGCCCGACTCGAAGTGTGCGTCCAACTCGTTTTTCTACTCAACGCATTGCTGGTCCCACGCGCGTTTCGCGATCCTGCAAGGTTTGCGATATCGCGCAAACTGCATGTTTTGTATCGTACCTCCACGGGCCCACGGGTGCCGAGCTCTATACCCGAGTAAGGTGATCGCCCAGTGTTAAAAATCAATAAAAAATTATTTATACGTCATTGAAATGATAAAAAAAAATGCTTTCGTGTTCCCACAGTATGTTGCCACCGATTGCCGAGGCTTGAAAAATCCCCATTTATAGTTAAAACACTGTACGGACAGTGGTAGTAGTGTCACTAAATTTTCAATTAAACCCTAACCTGTCTTATATTTAAGGTTTCGGTGCCTCCGGTCTTGTATCTGCGCGTTACCTGTACATATATACCTACGTCCCGTGTATTTAAGCAGTTATTTTCTTGCGTCCACCGCGAAAAATATAAGCTGCACGATGTTATTACACGAAAGGCGTATAATATACAAACTACGACACCTATCAACCTTCTGAAACGCAGTTCGTTCCGGAAGCCCGCAAGCGTAATTTTTTTAACAGCTTTATAATGTTCCCCAACGGTGCCGACCGAAACTCTTGCAGTAGCTTACATTTCGATATGATTTCCAAGACTTATGTTGTACGGTGCACCTACGGGAGAGTCCGATATTAAATATAATGCGTGTCTTCTCCTGAAGCGCGCAGATGTTTTCAACGTACGGAGCTAGGTACACGTTTGTAGGAACTACTCCGTACGTACTTATATGCGGATCACGTTTACACGTTATGACTATATGATGACGGATTCATGTTCAGGTGCCTCCGGAGTGTAGCGTCGCAAGTGCAATCTGGGTCAACACACGAATTATCATTTAACAAGACTTCGTTGGCAGTGTATATGATCTACATATATACCAATAACAGTAGATCGTAATAATTTCGCTAATTTTCTGAGATCGCGTAGGCGCGTAAACGTAAAATCGGTTTTGTGAACGCAATTATATAATTATTGATGGATCACGCAACAGGGATTTAATATTAATATTATTTGACAAGGTTTTGGTCCATAGTCTGTCATTTCTCAACCGGAGGTAATCAAAATATAACAAAAAGTTATAGTTTCACAGAGATTTAGGCGTACTTCCTTCAGTCCTCAATACTGAAAATATGAATAAAAAATTATACTTGTTTTGAATACGCTTTCAAAGCCAAATAGAATAGAATCAATTCAGTAATATTAGTATGATTGCAATTATTGAAGGGCAACATAATAGATAAATAATTTATATAAGTACTATGAATTAACCAAAAGATTAATAAAATTAAAAAATTAAAATTTCGCGATAAAATGATAGAACGTGGAAAAAATGTATTCAAACCTAGATTCACATACTCTCGTATTCTGTTTAAAAAAAAATATAGGCTTCCTTTGTTTCCCATTTATGCCTTTGTGTACTTAAATTAAAATAATTAATAGTTTTTAACGAATTTTTATAATTATTATTTAAATTGCATTGAAAATTGAATATCCTAAATTGTTTCCTTTTTTTTGTTTTTCTGATCAAGCAGCCGAAAAGTGTTCATCGTAAAATTTATAAATGTATACACATTTAGTACACGCATTTAGTAGACTGTAGCAGGGCCGTATTTAAGGTAATCCATAGGGAACGTGCCCCCTCCCTTATTCACCGTATTTTATAAATTTATTATTATTAGAATATTAACTTTTTTAGGTTTTCTCACTTTTCACACACTTTTCACGGTCACATGGTGGATATCATGGTATGGTATTATTAGTATTTGATATCAATGATTTATAATATTTTTGTTATACCCCCCCCCCCTCCAATTGACTCATAAATCCCCTAATGTTTGTCTTTGGTACAATCCCTTCAATGCATTTAAATGTATTATTAACTATAACATCCCCCAATTTAAATTTCCTGGGCACACCACTGTATTTATTTGTTTTTATGTGTCATTGTATGATTACGTATTTAGTGAATTTTTGCGCCCTTCCCCCATTATTTTTTTCTAAATAAGCCATTGGGCTGTAGCAATATTTTATAAGGATTCATGCAAATCTAATTATATAGTGTTACCAAAATCTTGACGGCCATTCAGGTCCAAATTTGGACATTTGTCGAATTCTTATCTTCTTGTTCTCATAATTTGTTTATACATAAATATATATATATATATATATATATATATATATATATATATATATATTTGTAAGATTGTAACACCATTGTAGTTAGGATTTGGGCGTAAGAAAAACAGTCAGAGGTAAATTAAATTATGGGTACATTTTCATGTAGTACGTGTTTGCACGTATATGCCGCGGCCTTTAGTAAGCGAGTAATTTTTATATGGGCCAAAAACTTCCTCGAACCCTCATTTCATAAACCTAACCGGACCTTGATCGTAGAAGTTAAAAAGAAAACTTAATTTTCTCGAAATTATTGTGAATACGGCAGTATATCATATGTATATGTATATATATATATATATTTAATACATTTGCGTGTACCGCGTACATTGTACATTTGTAATGTTGTATCAAATAAATGCCGTTCATTTATATTATATTCTCGTTGTACGTACTACCATATCATTACATCAGGCTTGTGCACAAAGAACGATTTGGATGTTTTAACCCCCTCCCTACATTGAGGATTTTTTTAAAATACTTTTTTACTAAGAATATACCTTTTTTTTTTTGTTTGAATCGAGAGCCGGGCGGGTACCGTTTTCACATTACTTCCGCCCGGACTAAGAATATACCTAGTCTTCATTCTTAAAAATTAAGCTTATTTTAAAATGCATAAAAGGTTGTCTATTTCTGTTTTAATAGTGCCAATTTTTTCCATTTGACGCCTTTTTCTATTTAATTTTCGGGCATTTTCTACCTACTGTCGATTATCGTTGTAAACGCAGTCATCGATGAGAAACGTATTTTCACCGACAAATTGACAGTTCATTTTTTGTCGTGGATATAACATATATTTTTTTTATTGACTTTTATCTAACATAACATGTATAATTTTGAACCCTTCCCTTAGACAGTTTCTGTGCGTGGGCCTTCATTACATACATAGATTCACATTAGTACAGGCGTGCGAGGAATGGGGAGGTATTTTCAAGTCCTATTGACTGTGCGATCGACCATCGCGTTATTATTCGATCATTATTATTATTATATCGACCATATTATTAGGTGGCTATAAAAATATAAAAGCTTTATACGAATATTTGCCAGAAATTATTGTAAAATTTAACTCTCCTCTCTCCCGAAATTCAGGAAAATTAATAAATATGTTTTCATATAATAATAGTAGTAATTAAATTATATAAATATGAAAATGTACTACATAAACCACCTCCTAAACATTTTTTGTATACACAACAAATAGCAGCCCTTAAAAATCATAAAGCGATTTATCTTTTATTTAGTGGTACATGAACATGGTGAATAGCAATTTAACATAGTTGTGAACTATGGTTATCGATAAAAATAATTAATTCGGCAGTGTGTTATATTTAAATAAATAATAATACACATACCTTTTAATAAATTTTACTTCTGTAGTGTACTGAGTACAAATATTTGGTTTTTCATTTCATTTATAGAAATTTAGCTTATTTGACACAATATAGTCGATACCTTCAAGGGCGAACTGAGGCCCTGAAAGCCCAAGCTAGTATAAGTTTTACAAACTAGCAAACAAGTAAGTAATGTTATGCGAGCAATTATAGCTTGAGGCACAAATGTAAAATTTCTGGAGGGTTTTAGTAGATATGGCCAACTACCCGCCCTACCATTCCACCCCTGGATACATTTGAACTGATTCATAGTAAAATGTACCAATGAAGATGAATATGATGCAAATGGAACTTGTGTAACTGCTCACGTCTAAACGCATATTAGGTAGTTAGTCGTAGTTAGTGTGATTATTCGTTAGACATTAGTAATATATATTCATGAAACAGACATTTTCTACATATTGTAAATATGAAGTACATTTTTACCTCGTTTATAAACGATTTTTGTGTGAATGTGTGTTAGAAACTACTTATACCTTTACGACTATATAAATATTTATAATAATATGTTTACAAGTCTATAATAAGATTAATTAAGTATTTAAAGGAACGGTAGCTGTTTTAATTATCGTCAACTTCTCTCATGTTACTTTACAAATGTAAAATATTATTATTTACTGTCTTATATTATATATATTTTAGTGATGTTAGTGGTGTTTGTTGTTCTGCAATTTATTGATACCTTTTCTACAGGAATAATTACATCGATATTTAATTTTGTTACTCGCATATTAATAAGTTGAGAAATTTTTTTTTAATATAAATTTATTATCTTTTTCCAACGGTTCCCAACGTTTATACGCTCAATTCTAAATACGAGTATACTGGAATGGTGTACTCGTGTGATCTAGATTTTAATTTTAATATCTGGCAAGAAAACATGTACGACGTTTTCTATTTGCTATTTTTACACCCGCCGCAAACGCATTACTCTATACCATATATACAAGTGAGCGATTTATTTTCCCTTGAGACACTGTTCTATAGGTATACAACACTGCCTTGACCAGATACATCCTAAAGATTCTTAGGACCTGGAGCAAATTAATTCAAATTAATAAAAATTTGATTTATTCCTAGATAATTTATAAACAGTCATAGAAAATAAAAACTTGGATGTTGTCGCCTCAATACTTGCGATAACGAATTTCTACGTAAATTATCATTCTTTACACTTTCAACAATAACCATAATAAATTATAACTATTTAAAAAATATAATAACTTATAATGTAGCCTGCATAATAGCTCTTAAATATAAACTTAAATTAATTTTATTTCATTAAATTTATTAATATTTTATGAAGGAAAATAGTTTAGAAATAATATATTGATATCACACCAAGTATTCCTAATTAATCTGAATTTTAAGAGGGCCTTATTTAAGTTTACTTAGACTGAGGCCTGAGGTAAAATGGTTCCGTTGACCACCCTCTTTTGCGATGGCCTGCCCATGGCTATCAAAATATTTCACATATACTCTTATGTGCCATCGTTCATAAATTCAAACGCAATTATACTATTTATATTACACAAATTAACTTGTTATAATTTATTTTGATATAATGAATGATCCACTCTAAGTTATACTTTCCATAAATAAGCGCAAGTATTACAGTATAGTATTATCTTAGTAATAAATTTACTCCATACTGCATTGTATAATATTATTATTATAATACTATAATAAAATGCATTTTTAGATATAAAAATATGTCAATATATATTTACACATACATAAATTACGATTTAAATTTACGAATTAAAGTTTTCTTTTCTTGGTATGAATAAATAAAATTACCATCCAATGGATGACTTGCAACAAATTACAACTGGAGAATTGTAAATCAATTTAAAGCATCAGTACATGTACAACGAGCATATTTTTAAGCATATTTTCCTTTCACAACATTGTAACATATTTTTCGTGTGGTTTGTATACATATATAATCATACTGTGAAATTTTCCTTGGCACACATTTTAGTCAAACTCAATGTTATTTTTAGATGAATATTATAAGAGTATAAAAACAAAAAAAAGTTTATTTTTTATTTTTATTGCCTATGAACAAAAAATAATTCTAATAACATTGGACGGACACAGCACTGTCACCTAGTTGTATACATATAACATGGTTTATAATAAAAAGTGATAATTAGGCATAAGTATAAGTGTCTAATATTTGTTTCATTTTCGTATGTATACACAAACACAAACACACATATATAAGTGTCAGTGTATGTATATATATATAATTGTTTAGTTAGTTTGGAATGTCTATGGTATGTATGCAATCAATATTTGTTAACCAAGGCCATGGTCTTCGAAAAATGTTTGAGGTGTTTCTTCCTGAAAAATAAAGGAACAGATTAAAAAATTAATAAAAAGTAAACTATATGTAATTTTATAACAGGGTGCAAAAATAAAATATATAGAAAAGGGTTTAATAAATGAAACAATTAAAATATAAATTAAGGTAATGGATAGGGCAAAAGTTTAAAACAAACACTGAGTGTTCTTATAAACATACCGTAGCGCCAAAATGTTTGCTGACATTTCTTGAAACGCCACATTTATTGTATTAACATTAATTTAAATAAGAACATAACTGTTAAAAATAACTATTAAGCCTTAAACCCTTCAATCAACAAAAAATTATTATCTTAGTTAGTACTTGTGTTGGTAAGAAATACAAGTATTAGTTAAATACGAGCAAGTAAAAAGCAAATAGGGCATAAGCATGAATTTTACTTTTTATTTTAATATCATATTAATACAAATTTTTTTTTAAATAACAATACTAAAAAAAAGATTTTATTGGAAATAAAAATGTATATTATACACCAATGTTTACAGATAATAATAGAAAACACCTATCATTATAAATTTAGTATTTTATAGTGTTATATTAAAATATTGATATTAGAAACCAGATATTCGGTTGAGGTATTCTAATTAACATCACTTACAGGCCCTTTACATCAAATTAATGACTATTATTTTATGAAAGACACATTGTTTGAATTTATAAAACAAAAAAAAAAAAAAAAACATCACAATAAAAATTGCAAGTTATTAAACTGCATGAAATATTAATAATATTGGTTGTGCTCATAATAAGCCAATCTCTTTCAGAGCTCCTTCGACTGCCTCCTCCTACATACAAACACATTAAAATTAATATCCCAAAATTGAAAATATGAAAATGAATAACATAGAATTAACTGGAAATCATGCAGGTAATGTATTAAAATGGAACTCAAATAAGGTAACATGGATGGAAATTACATTATTCAAAATTGTAACTACAAAAATAAAATAATAAAAATATAACAATTATAATATATTTTTATTTATACCGATCACTCAAAAAAACAAAACAAAACCCAGTAATACTACTAAACCCAAAGAATTCAAACAATGTTAATAACATACAATAAAATAAACTTAAACACTAAATACATGAACCCTGATTTACATATATAATATATTTATTTTGATTAATTCAGTAATCACATAAAAGGCTATATATAACATTATAATATATATTTATATATATATATATAACATTTTAAGAACTAGGATTAAAAATTATTTAAAAAAAATATATATGTTCATCAACCCAAAAAATAACTTCAATTAGTTTTAGTAATCATTAGTTATATAACATTGAGTCAAAAAAATGTAAATAGTTTGATATTGTAAAAACATGTATAACTTTACCACATCAAATTTTCTTTTAAACATTTTTTGAAAAACTAATGCTTTTAATAATCAAACAAAAATTATTAAAAATATAATAAATAATTATTTAAAAAATATATACAGAATATTTAATGGATTGAGAATAACACCACGTAAATAAAAGATATAATAAAATATTAACTTATTTAGGCCATCTTAAAAATTATAAAACATTTATAATGTTATAATTGTTATGAGTGCAAAAACAAGTTAATAATAATATTTAATACTTTTCAAAAGATACTTAAAGTATTAAAATAAATTATATTACAAAAATATTAGTATGATTTATAACAGCATTACATTTTTAATTAAAACATTGGACTAGATTTAGTATAAAAGTAGCCACTAGACATTGTGCGTTATTTAAATATTATCTTTGGTTACACATAGTAGATTAATTTTAATAATTCATAGGTAATAAAAAAATGTTTAATACAATAATTGAATAACCTTTCAAAATATTCATCATAATAAAAAAAATAAATAAATAAAATTGTATATATATATATATGTATATATATACATAGTTATTAAACTATTAAATATTAAATTAATAATAATTTAAGTATTCAACAAAGCAAGTCATTAAACAAAATACTTTTAATTTGTAAAAATTCAGAGAAATTAAAATTTATGTTATCCATCAAGAATTACATTGTACTAGAACACTGGTAATTAAATTAAGATTGAAATACAATATAATAAAAATAACTACCATATTATTAAACAAACAATACAACAAAAAAAATCATTTTTTTTTATTTCTATGATATAGAAGTAAATAATGCATAGAAAATTATTAAAAAAAAAAAAAAAAACCAATGAAGAATAAAATAATTAAAGAAGTTTTAATTTTTTTTAATAAACTATTTGAAATATATGTTAATACTTTTTACTTTTAAAGAAATATAGAGTATTTAGTTGCAAAATTTGTTGAAATAATTTTTTTACGAGTTATTAGTATTAAAGTTCATGACTTATGATACTATTTAAAATGTAATACATAATAGAATTATTTCAAAATATAAATTATAGAGGAAAAATGCACAAAAAAAAAAATTAATAAATTATAAAGTATATTTTGTGTTTGAACTGAAAATATTCAGTCAGTTTTAAATTTTCATAGTTAAAATAATATTTTAAAAATGTTATACAACTTACTTACATGCAAATAACTTTTAACAAAACTAAATAATGTTTTGTCAAATATAAGCAGAAATTGCATTAATTTAGGATTAGGAAAATATTATATAATAGTGAATAAAATAAATTATAAAAACTATAGTTAAATTGTTGACTGTAAAAGATTTGACAATTTCAATACATAGATAAGCAAAACTATGTTATAAGGTTATTATTTAAGTTTAAATAATTGGTTAAAATATAACTAAAATAATAGCATTTAGTTAAAACAATAACAAAATAGAATTTTTTTATAACAATGGTAAGGACATCAACTGCTACAGCATATTTAATTAAAATAAATAATATTAATTATTAGTAGCGTAATAAAGGCATTAATGAAGGCAAGTCTTTGGAATACACCATATGAATGTAATATAACAAAATAAATAAATATTAAACAATTTTTACTCTACAATTGTTTATGTTAATACAAAACTTGTTTTAAAAAACTAAATAATATATTTTAAATTTTAATCTGGCAATTATATTTTGGTAATTTATTGAAATCAATATTTATAATAATAAAACATTAAAATTTGACTATAGTTTAAGTTGACTAGACTGAACTTTTTAAATATTTGTATATTTATACAATAATATTACATACACAAAATTAAAATTTATCATATCATAAATCAATATTATTATTACAATGTTAGAAATGTACTTATTTGTTATTAGCTATAATGAATTTTGTATCTCAGTTACAATATGATTAATTAAAATAAGTTTAACAGACATGAGCAAATTAGTTTTCTAATAAATTGGCAAGATATATTGTTATTTTATATAGTCTTATTTGTACTATTAATAAATAAATGATATTTTAACTTGTTTTTTCAACCAATAAAATGGACTCAAATAATTTAGAATAAATAAATTAAAGTTCTAATGGAGTATTTCCATAACTAACCTCTTGCAAGAGATCCTGGGCTGATATAGCCTTGAGAACATTTTTCTTACTAGTCTCCTGTATCTCCCCACCCAATAATAACTCATCAAGAATAAAATATGCTTTTTCAAAATTGAATATTATATCCAGTTCACAAACCTACAACAATTGTAATACAATTAAAATATATATAGAAATAAAATAAAAATTAAAAACTTACACTGCCAAAATACTTGTCTAATAACTCAACATAGCGATGAATGATTTCTAAAGTCAGAAGTTCATTGTCATTCTGTTCTATAGCACAGCAAAAGTACAGACTTGCATATCTAAAAATAAGTTATAAAATAAAATATTTCAAATTGTTGCAATATAATTTATTAGTAACATACCTTTTGTACACAATTTTTAATTCTTTCCATTCAAGAAAACTACACATTTTAGGCTTCCTTGCCAAAATAGTAGTTATAAGTTCCCTAGTGATTTTCTTCTTTACTTTGTCAGGATGAGCAACATACCATTTTTGAAGCCTAAGCTTGCCTTGACGACTGAATAGTAACATAAAATGCATCTAAACAACCAAATTCAATTATAGTAGAAAAATTATAATACCTAAAAATATAAGTACAGTGGTAATAAATGTATTGCAATAGGTACCTGAAATAGTTAAATTAAATTATATGAGATAATTAACACTTTAATAGTATTAGTATATCATAAAACTGTAGATTGTCTTTTAATGGTTTCCAAAAATCTCCAGTATCCGCAGAATAACAGCAGACATTCTGTTAATTGTGTGTTCTTGTTTACTATGAGAGAATAATGATAATCTGAATTTAAGTTGTTACATTTAATAGTACAAAATAACCATTCATTAAAATAACTAATTAATTACTCGTCAAGATTAAATAGTTGACAAAATTATGTTGACATCATGAATTACAAATATAATATCATCAAGCAAAAATTAATGTTATGTCAATTGTTCACCCTCAACTCATTATCTTAATTCATACATTTCACGAGATAAATTTAAATTTTCTATACGTTTGGCTAGATCTGTGGACGAACTATGATACTTCAGTGATCATTCAGTGGCTTACAGAAAATCATTAACCCAATGTGGAGGGCAGTTGGATACACTAACATTATGAGTTGAACTCAAATAAGCTAAACTTCGAACGCACTTATAACTTTTTATAACATAAATAACTGATATATTTTCCAGCATCTCACCATGTTGTTCTGCAAAAGCTACTGTTCATTATGTTAGAGCGAACGCATAACTGTCAACTACAGCACGGAGTCCGCGATTGTGGACTTGTAATCGTATGGATTGTTGTTTAGCAACGTGCGACTGAAAGGGTTCGGTTAGCCTGGCTCGCAGGTGACGACCCCAGGTCAATGTTCTGAAATGATGTTCGCAATTTGATCACATTGGCAAGACGTGGACGGGATTCAGAAATTACGTTGCTATAATAACTAATGACGATCAACGTCATTATCTAATCGGTGCTACAGTCGAGACTCGAGCGACGCTTATAATATTGTCAATTGAAATCCGACTGCCGCAAGTGGTTCAACTGATAAATAATAGTGGTCCAACCATAGACCTATAGTTTGTATTATAATAGGTATACGGTCCGACCCCATTGGAATGAACGAATGCTGATGTGGTGGCGGTACTGTAGCGTTATTGGTGACACCGGTGAAACTCATTCGACGGCGGGGTCATAATATTGTTCCAAGGTGTGCTAGCCTCTATTTCGCAGCATTAATGAGGCAATTATTCATCACACTAGTTTATAGTAGATGATTGCGGTACTAACGATAATTTCAAATTTCCATCACATAGTTGTCGGAAGTCGCGAGTATTTTCAACTCAATATTTATTTTAAATCAGTTATAATTGTAATATCCATTATGTTGACTCCGGTAATCGTTTAACTAAATTGTTGTGATTGTTCACAAATCGAAAGTTACGGTTTCCACCCATATAAGTTCGGACCCGTGTGATCAATTCTGTATTTTTTCCTTGCATAATATTTTGTAAGTGGATCGACTTCTCTGAACAAAAGATAAATTTAAAACTGTAACTTTTAAGGTACCGACAACTTTTTTGACTAGCATAATAGTCATGCCACCCATAGTCTATTAGACATCAGTACTTATTCCTTATAAATAGAGTGAAAAACTTGTTGAACGTTTCTATTATTTATCCATACACTATTTAGTTTCATGTATTTCTTTGTTAAGATTTTTATAAATGCATACGTGTATAGTTTGCACTAACTCTTCTCCAAGAACAAGACATCTTGGCTATGTTACTTATCATACGTAAGTACTTAAAATCCTGAAAACATTTTACAGTGTGAAGCATCCCAAGAATTCTTTTATTTTCATATGGTAATTAGTCTTCAGATATTAATTGTTGTATACTTACTATTCATAGACTCCCTTCTGATCCATTAAGAAGGAAAAAATGGATTCAAAGTCTTAAAATTAAAAATGTTTTGGATTGGCACCGGGTATGTAGTTATCACTTTACAGATGATGATTATATTGTGCGGGATGGATGTAAACGAAAATTGAAAGAAACTGCTATTCCATCATCAAAAATGTATAGAAAAAAGTTATACTAATATTACTTGATTTATGTTTATTATTCATTTTTTTTTTCATTTGTTTATAGAGTTGTAACTCAAGGCAGTGATATAAAACCTGAATTTGTGGCACGTTTAAGACGTTCATTAAGAGTTGTGAGGTTAGATAATTTTTTTAAACTATATTCAATATTTACCAAATTATTTGCTTTACATATGCCTAATTATTTATGAATTTTAGCGATTTAGTTTATCCTGAAGATCCTGTAATAACCAGGAAACCAAAGAAATCTGTAGCACGAACTGTGGAAAAAACAGAGCAAACTGTCAGAAAAACTGAGCAAATTATAAAAGAAACGATGCAAACTGTAGAAGGAATAGAGAAAATCGAGCAAACTGTAGAAGGAATAGAGAAAATCGAGCAAACTGTAGAAGGAATAGAGAAAATCGAGCAAACTGTAGAAGAAATAGAGAAAATTGAGCAAACTGTGGTAGAAATGGAACAAACTTTAGAAGGAATAGAAAAAATCGAGCAAACTGTGATAGAAATGGAGCAAACTGTAGAAGGAATAGAGAAAACTGAGCAAACTGTGGTAGAAACAGAGCCAACTGTAGTAGAAACAGAACCAACTGTGGTAGAAACAGAGCCAAATGTGGTTGAAACAAAACAAACTATGGTAAAAATAGAAGAAACTGAACAAACTATAGAAGAAACTGAGCCAACGGTAAAAAACACTAAAGTAATAACACCAAGGAGATCTACTAGAAAAATTAAAATTAAAAGAAATGATGATGAAATTGTAAATAATTTAGTAGTTCAATCAAGAAAGAAGAAACAGAAAGATATTGGAGACAAAAACATTTCTACACCACAAAACCCAAGTAAAAAGGTAAACACAAATAACTACTTATGCAATACATATATATTATATCTTAAGTCTATTAGTAAATATATTAAGTTGCAAATAGCAAAATTAAAAAATATGGTAAAAAGTAATGTTTGCTCATTACATGTTTAAAATAACAACATATTTTAATTTAAATTTAATCTGCTTCATTTGTTTTATTAAGAACAAAGTTATAAAATATTTTTACCTCAGACTTCACTCTAATAGTTAGAATTCAAAAAATTATTAAACATTTTAATTTATTATTTACAGTTTATGAAATTGTCATTACTATCATAAACAACAATGAAAATGAAACCTAAAAAAAAATTGTATAAATAAACAATAATCTATAAATATTATAACTATTAACTAACAATAGTTAGTATAATAGTTTTATAGGTCCAAAAAATTGCTCTTAATGTTTACAATTACCCAAAATATGTATTTGTCTCAAAAAAATTAATTTAATAAAAAAAAAATTTAATTATAAAATTTTTTTTTAACTTTTAAGCGGCCTTAATTTAAACTAGAGTATTTAATTATTGTCATAATTCCTATTTGCCTTACTGTACTTGAACCCTCTTAGATATTTTAATAAATTAATAATAAATAAATTTAAATTCTGGATCATATAATATCCATGTAAACATTTTAAGTATATTATATGTTGTATAAATTTATTTATTGTAGTATTCAATTGGCATTCTTACATATAATTTGAATAAATGTGTTACAATAAATTTTTTTAAACTTCTTTCTTTTAATTATTTAAAATTAAAATCAATTTTTTTTTATGGTTAATAAGCTAAATAAAGATCAATTATTTTAATCAGTGCAATAATAAATATTATTCATGTTTTCAAAAAGTATAATATCTCGGTTTTATACTTGACAAAAAATTGATCTGGGGCCTTCACATTAAATCAAAAAAAAAAAAAATCTCAATAGTTTACTTCACTTCCTTCAGTTCTGAAATTAAAACTTAATAATCCTTATAAAAATTACCATTTACATATCCCTATTAGATCTATCTGGGGGTATGCAGTCCAATTCTAGGGATGCACAAAACCATCTCGAATATATACAGTCTTAACCTTCCAATCCATCACACTATCTCTTCTGCACCATGATATATATCAAATTATACATTTCTAAATGCTTTTTAATAGAAATATTAAATCAAGTTGGCACAAAACATAAAAAAAAATTTGTTCTAAATTTCAGTTTTATTCAAGCCCTTTCATTTCTGAACCTGCATCAATCTTGCTTCCTAATAATCCCCACTCCTTAAGATAAAAAATAGTGTCAAGATTTACTAAATAATTAATAATTAACTAACCATTATAATTTAATTTACAAAAATAAAATAAATAAGTTGGATTTTATCACCGGATGGCCTCTCTCATGGTTTCATGTTATATATTTATTTATTGTACATTTAAATTTGCTTATTATGCCTTGTAGCATAGATTGTGAGTATTCTTTTATTTTTTTAAAAAAAAAAAAACATTTCATTTTTTTTAAATTATATTTAATTATCAAGGCTTATATACAGTGTTGGGAATAGATAACTAATAATTTATCTAGATAAAGATGACTATACTAATTCTTATCTAGATACAGATAAAGATAGTTATACTAAATTTCATCTAGATAAAGATAAAAATAAGTACATTTTTATCTAGATAAATATGAGATAATTTTGAAAATATTCAGGATACTACAGCCTACAGATATTAGGTAAAAAATTCATAGTTAAAAACATTTTAAAATAAATATCATTTTTTAAACTCATTTCAAACATTAATAAACATAAAATATAAAATAATTTTTTTTTGAAATAAACTTCATAAGAAGATGCCAAATCATTCTCTAACTTAATAATAAAAAAATCTTAGATTTGATAAATAAAATAATACATTTCTGTCTTTTTTTAACAAATTTCAAACATTTTGAAAATAAACATATAATATAAAGAGTTATTTTTTTTTAAATAAACTTCATAAGAAGATTGTCATCTTGCCAGTTATTATTTGTGTAATAGGTAAATAGATGTACAGAAAAATGTAAAAATGAAAATATAAAAACATTTTAAATTTTCAAATTTTATTTTTATTCTATTTAAATAAATTATCAAGATTGGTACTCATAGATAACAAGATTTTTATCTAGATGAAGATAAAGATAACTGAGTATAAATTTATCTAGATATTTCCCAACACTGCTTATATACATAACTTCTAGCTCTACAAAATATGATGAGCACATTAATATACACTTAAAACAATTCATATAATCAAATATTCACTAAAAATATTAAAATATGCATAAAAAAAAAAAAAAAGCTTTATTGAAAGTAAGAGACAAATAATATATGTGAGATATGCACCCTCTAAATGTACACCTACCAACATATTCATCTTTATGAAGCTTATTTTCAGTAGCGTCAACCTTAGGCGAAAATAAATATAAGATTTATAAATTTTAGTATGACAATTGGGTAATTTATTAAGATTATATTTTAACAACGGATATAGTCCATTTTATACATAACGGTCTTGTTTGTATGAAATTAATTTTTTCGAACAAATGTTACATCGTTATGTTACAGTCGTTTACATATAAAATGACATAACAATCATATTTACTGGACACACTTAATGAATACGCACTTCTTCTAAAACATTTTTGGTTTAATTTCTATATAAATATCTTGAAACTTATCCCATAAGATAAGTCTGCATTCCACAGCAGAAGTTAATAAGATTTTAGTAAAGATTCAGTGTCAATATCCATTTATTTTGATTACTAATAGGGATAATGGACAGCAAATGATTAATTTAAAATCTTCTTGTAAAACAATGCGCCGATCACAGGTATACATGTTAAACTAGATAGTTGACTCCTTTCAATCATTGAAGCCATATACAGATTGGGCAATGTTACACTTTGTTATCTTTATCAATAATTGTTCAATCTTGCATTATTATTTTAATAGAACATTTGGAATATTTAATGGAACCACCACTTTATCTTAAATTTAAAAATTTACCACATGTTGATGAACAATAATTATGGTCTGATGTTTCTTTAAAAATAATTTTTGTAAAAGAATCACAATCAAGTTTTTTTTAAATATTTTTAAAATAATATTTCCTAGTATTAAGTAAAAAATATTTTCCTTAGCACTTTGTATATGATTTATATTGTTAATTAATTGTAATCTATTTAAAATATCTTGGTCAGCCTCATCCATTTTACAGTTGTCATTAAAGTGCTCTTTCTTATTCCACTTAATGTTTAAAATATTGCACATTACATCGTCATCAAACGTAACCATTATTTTTTTAATTTGAATGCAAGAGCACACCATAATGTGTATGAATATGAAAACTGTGCAATAAATATAATTTAGTCAAGTTTCATCAAAACATAAAACGATTGACGAGTCACAATAGCTTGTCGTTAAGCAAAGAGCAATTTGAATTTTGTATGCAATCGTCTATACAGAGTCGGCTATCTAGTTTAATATTTATATCTGTGGCGCTAATTCACGTGAGTCACTGATAAGACGACGACAACACTGCACTACTTTTCAGTCATTTACGATACAAGTGCATCACGGTGATCGTACGAAAAAAATCCGTTTACCGTGTCCCGTGTAAAATCCGTAATTACTTTGCACATGTTTACTGCCAATTAAATTCCGTACGGACGAAACTGTCTCGTGTAAAATGGTCCTATATTTTTATTTACTGATTTTGGATAAATCGTTAAGACAAGTTAAATGACAAGAATATAAAAAGGTAAAAACTTCTTTGTATTCTTCGTTTTTTCTTCTTCATCTAATAACTACGTAAGTACAGTGACGCAGTTCTTCTGTCATTCATGTTCTCAGGCATATTTTTACTTAATTAATAAACAATAAAGCATTTAAAGTCCATCATCAACTTTTTTTAATTCAATATTATAATCAATAGTATTATGAATTACAATTAAAAATTATAAGTAAACAAAGAATCATTTTTGTAGTAAAATTAAATTAAGTTAAATTAAAATCATAAAACAAACAAAATGTTTTTTTATGATCAGATAAACCGCGATTAAGAAACAAGTTAATATATTATACCCATTATCCAGTAACCATGTTCCACGAATTAAATAAAATTAATAATACATAATACAAAAAAAAAGGCCAGCCCGGCTTGGTCCGAAAAGTTCTACAAAAAAAAAGGCCGATCTAACACTCATTATTTTTTTTTAAGACCCAGTCCAGTCTCGTCTCAACATGGGCTGGGCTTTTTGAGGACCGGGTTGTGCTGACCCGACCCTAACAGGTCTTTAGTAGTTAGTTACTACGATCTTAGAATAATAATAGTGACTATCACCAATATCAAATAATACAGACTGATGAGAAGAAAATGATACCTAGTTAATAAATTAATTTATAAAAAAAAAAATAAAAAATAAAAAAAACTCTAAAATTGGGAAATACAATAATTATCATTATATGTAAGTAGTTAATACATGTTCGTCGGTTCAAAAAAAAAAGTAGTTAAAAAAGTAGTTAATACATATTATATATTTGTCAAGTACCCATGGGGGGGGATTAAACCTTTAACTTCCCCCCTTGAAGTATCGTCGCGGTTCAAATTATTTTCCCCGGTCACCACCAACCCGTATCGGATATGTAGAAATAACGACACTTAAATGTGTTTACATGATATTTTTTGTTTTTACCGGCTCGGATCCGTATTGGATATGTAGACCTTTAATAAAGATACAAAACTTAATTAATATAAAAATTGTAATTTATTACTAATTATTTTATTACAACACAAAATTAAAACTGTACTAATATGCATTTCATACTGACATATGTAGGGTTACCAGATCGTGCTTTTAAGAAAAGAGTACATAATATAATATATCATTATGGTACTAAGAAAAATCTACTTTGATAGTTAATATTTATTTCATTAACATCACATTTTATATATTTAAATATTACGAATTAAGACATAAGTTTTAGTATTTATCATTTCTTTGAGGTTTTTATAACAATTTTTTATCTTTAATACTATGGTTAAAAAACTGAGTACAGTCAAAATACTTATAATTATATTATTTCATCACCAAATGTTTTACAGAATACTGATTTAAAATAGGATGTCACACCCGTATATGTTGTTTCCGTCTTACAAATGTACAACATAGCAAAAACTGTTTAGCGCAGGACAACTTTTATCTTTCTGTGTCAGTAGAAGTGGCACCAAAATTTCTGAACATATAGGGTAGAAATTATCTATGCAACAGCGTGTCTATATTTTAGATAACATAAATCTAATAAAAGTTATTTGTTTCTAAACATTTTGTTTTTTTTTTTCATTTGCTTGTAAAAAATGATTGGGTAGTGTTATTAAAAAAAGCACGCTGTTGCACAGATAAAGTTCTTTACGTGAACATTAGGTAGTTCTACAATATATATTGTGCGAGAAAAAGTTGTACCGCGCAAAGCAGTTTTTGCTTTGTTGTACATTTGTAAAACGGAGACAACACATACGGGTGTGACGTCTTCTTAACATATATTAATTGCGAGTATTGACAAATACTATTGATTATATATTACCAGTAATATATAATCAATGCACATACTAATTCCGATTTCTAAACGATTTACTACAGCGTTTTCCAACCTTTTTGCCACGGCGACCCATAAATTTAATCTTTATTAGGTACGCGACCCCTCGCTAAAAAAAAAGTATGCTGTAAATAAATAAGATTTTTATTATAATCCATTTTATCATTGAGTTTTTTAATAAAGTACAATATAATAACTTAATAAATAAATATAATTAATTATAAAAAAAATTCAAAAAATTAGTATAATAAAAAATTGCTGAATTTAGTGTGCATTTTGATTCTGGATTCTGTTTTTTACCGATAAGATAAGAAATATTCCATAATCGTAATAACTTAACGTCATTTAAAGGCTTAAAGCTGGAAACAGACTATTGGCACGTCACGTGTGCTCACGTGCTATCACATTAACACATTTAAACCGTGATGTCACGTTTAGAAATACACTACTGTCACATTTTCTATCGTCATGCTTTATCACATCACAATATTTAGTCAGTTGTCCGCCACGGTTGTTATACCCACGGGTTGCGTGTTTTTTAATTAAAATGGATTGTGGAAGTTCAAGTAGTTCATCAGGTTGGGAAGAGGAGTTTTGTTGTTGTTCTAATAATAATAGTGAGTGGCCGTGCTAAATATAATAATCGTTTGCCATCAGCCGTCTATTTTATATAACATACAAAAAGAATTGTGATATGACATTATGATGGCTTCGATACGGGTGCGCTCGACATTGAATGACGACGCATCGTCACTGGCGTGAGGTAACGTGAGTCGAAAATGTGTAAAGTTTACACTGTAAACTTTCAGAAACAAAAATCGTGCCGTCCAACGCGTGAGACGTGACTTCAGTGTTGTTCTGACGTATTTAAATACTGTGTATTCTACTAATCTACACATTTTCCGTGTGGACGTGAGATACCGTGATAGCACGTGAGCACACGTGACGTGCCAATAGTCTGTTTCCAGCTTTATTCTACAATACTAGTTAGACTTCACATTATTAATATAGAGTATGAAATAAAATATAACATTATCAATTTACGGCTAAAATAACTGTAATCGTAACCACGAGTCGCGATCCATGGTTTGGGAAACGCTGATTTACTACATGCTTGTGCAGTTTTATATAGTACCTCTACCCGTCTCTACCATAGAAATTTTGTAGAAAAACGTCGATAAGATCGATAATGTCTATGCTGATTAAATGTTTATCTGTATTAAGTCATTAGATATATTCCTACGTGTGTCATTTCAGAATTTTCGGAATTAAATATAAATAGAAAAAGAGTACAATCTTGTCAATATAAGAAAAGTGTGAGTACCAACATTTTAGGACCTGAAAAAAGTACATGTACTCTTGAAAGTACGGATGGTAACCCTAGACATATGGTACTAAACTGAAGTAAGTTTATATAGAAAAACTCTTATGAACCATTTTCACAGATGTCTGATACTGAATAAATATAACGGATATAAATCGGTTATATGTAAATAAACTTTTATAATTATAAAGATGCATATATTTTCCATTTATCATTATTACTGATGTTCGTTTATTCTCAACATTCTTTAACAATATTTGATGTTATTTTCTTCAGCTGTATTTCTGTACTAGCTGTTTTTGATATTTTACTAAATTTATAATATGTTATTTTCTAGAGCTATTACGCGATGGGAATTGGAATAAAGTGTCAGGTTAAGAATTGCCAAAACAGATATTCAAAAAACACAATAAGTTTTTTTGGTTTTCCAAATGATACTGCAACTCGATCAATTTGGATCAGAAACTGTGGACTATACGGTGTAATTAAACCTGTAGGAAAGTTAAAAAGTACTGTAAGAATATGCAGAAACCATTTTGAGGATCGCATGTTCTTAAATCCTGATAGACCTAAAAGACTACGACAAGATGCTTATCCGACATTATTTGATGATGATGGTAAGAGATATTTGAATAGTTATTAAATAATTGTTAACCTATTTATTAAAAATATATTTTTCGTCTTCCAATTATTTAGGTTTGACCACCTTTGCCCTAAACCTCCACTTGTCTCGATTTTCTGTATTTCCTTCACATACCAGTAGCCCTCATATCATATCATTCTCAATTGTATCCAACCATTTTTATTTTTTAGTCTTCTTCCTCTTTTCCTTTCAAATTACTTTTTTTATTTCTTCTATCCTCATCACATGCCCAAACTATCTCAGTCTATTTCCCCTCATCTTATTCATTATCAACGCCAATACAATTTACATCAATATTACCTCTTACATATGTGTTCCTTATTCTATCTTCTCTTATTACTTCACTCATCTATCTAAGCATCCTCATTTCTACAACACTCATATTCTGTTCTATTCTCCTGTCAACTGCCCATCATTCCGAACCCTATAGCATAGTTGGTCTTACTACACTCCTGTAAAATTTACTTTTCAGCCTCAATGGAATTCTTTTTTCACATAAAACACCTTCTCATTGATTGCTCTCCATTTCGTCCAACCACACTTAATCCTATGTTTTATATCCATGCCAAAAGGCCCTGTCCTTTTGTACAAATGAACCTAAATATTTAAAGTTCTGAACTTCACCTATCACATTACCGCTTATTGTTATTAGTCTTCTCATTCCCTCAACATCTTGGTATTTTCCTCTAAATTCATACTCTTTATACTCTGTTTATTTTTTTACTAATTCTCAATTTCTTTGCTTCAATGGCTAACCTCTCATCCAACCTATTAACTTCCAGATTTTCTTTTACTAAAACTACATCATCAGCAAACATACACTATAGTATCGCGACCCTAGATCCCTTGTAGCTTGGTGCAACTCTCATATGCGGACTACAAATGCATGTCATCATAAATGTAGATTGCATATTATAATAGAAAAAATAATTATTTAATAAACACGAACATCCACTAAAAGATAAATTAAATTGGTCAGATAAAATGTTCTAATATACGTCATATCTTGTATTTTTCAACTATGTTTATTGTTATATAAACTTGTTGATATACCTAACCTACCTACAATCACTATGCAACATTAAAACAAATTTAATAAGTTTATTAGTTAAGTATTGGTTGTCGGTTATGTTGTACTGCGTTTATATTTGTGTCTGTTTTGTATGTTTTGTGTATTATGCAATTAAAACAATTTTATTTGACTGTCGCAAAGGGTGAAGAGAATGCTACTGCGTTTTATAGGGAGTATGGTTTATTAAATATTGTCAAAGAAACATTGCCATGTTATAAGTGTGGTTCTGCAATGGTTAATGCTAGAAAAAAGATTGAGGAGGTGACTTTCGTACTGTTCTTTAGTGTAAAAAAAATATAGGTATTATCATAGGTGGAGATTTGATTGAATTTTAGGGGAGGCTTAAATGTCAATTGTTGCAAAATAAGTACCTATTTTAATATTTTATACTACGAAATTTAATAATTTTGATCTTTTTAGGGGGACTAAGCCCCCCCCCAATCTCCGCCTATAGGTATTATGTGTCTATGTGTAGACTGCATACATCAGCAGAAGTATGTTGGTAGTTTGCATATGAGAGCAGCACCATAACTTCCATTACCTCACACAATAATATGAACGGGACATGCAATTCAAAATGTTGAGAATCAAAGTAAAACATTATGTTAATGTAGGATTTATGTTATATTTAAAAAAAAAAAAACAGTCTTTCTATAAATATATTAAATCATTATCTTGTTTCAATTTATTTAAATTGAAACAAATAAGTATATATCTTTTTTTTATAAATATATTTAAAAATATTTATAGAATTGACTATATACTTTATATACTTTAATGCAATATAAAACTTATTCCCAATCATTTTTACCTAATTTTTATTTCCAATCAAATAAACTATATATTTTTTATACATAAGTATATATTTTATAATCATTTTATATTTTTATCATATTTTGTTTTAAACCTCAAATCTGTAAGATTTTATTAATTCTTGACACTGAAATAAATGTAAAACCTCGTATATTTTTTAAATAACCTGTTTGATATTTAAAGCTGAAAATGTTGCTTCTATCTGGACCCAACTACATTATTAAGCAATATAAAAAGATAATCAAATTAAAAACTTACATTTTTCCCTTTTTTTAATTTTTTATAAATATATGTATTTATATATGTGTATAACAGTTATAGGTGATACTTCTCAATCAACACTTACTAATCATGAAAATATGAATATGATTATTGCTCCATGTACAACTAATGATGGTATGGATTCTCAGACAAACTCAATGATGAAAACTGATACTGATAATGAGCATTCTTTAAATGTAAATATTATTTACTTTTTTAATTTAAAACTCCACGAATAAATTCATAAAATAATAATCTATTTGAAAACATTCCATATTAATCAGTTTTATGAAAAATATAATTTCGCATACCTAAATTAAATAAAAACCAACCCTATCATTCGTTATGGTTTTTATTTTAAGATAAACTATGTTCTGTTAATCAGTGGCATAACATAAATAATATAATATATAATGAATATATGTATTGTGTGTTTAATTTTAAATGTAACAGAAAATTTTTTGGATCACATACTTGGATTAAATACCAGTTTTTTTTTTACTGTGTTCGGGCCTTATAAATATATTTGTTTTTGATGAATTCCAATTTTTAACTAATTTTTTTCCATGCATGTATAGTAACATAAACATTTCTTAAATAGAAACTACTATTTCTAAGACTGGAATTGGATTGCTTTATTTTTCTGAACAACTTAGACCTTAACAGTTTTTTAATATCTTCAAATTGACACCTTGAGTATGGCCAAAAGTTTCGAATTAGGTAATTTGTAATTATTGTATTTTTTGATTAATATATTTATTTTTTTATTTATTTTCTTTTTATAAATATATTTGACTTTATTATGAAGAATTACAATATATACATGAGGAGGAAATCACACATTTGTGACACCCCTGAATATTTTAAGTACTTAATCTTAAAGTATCAAGTCACGGCATCTGTTCCTTTTTTGGCGTCTAGTTGGGTTGCCAGGGAGTGTAAGTGTAGAATGTCGGCATTTAATGACTCATTTGAGATGAACTAGGGTGCACCCGTGATTACACGTTAAAAGATGTTTTGGAAGGCTTGAATAGTTTTTTTGTTTGAGTTTTTTGCAGAGGCCCAGATAACGATGCCATGCGTCTAGATTGGTTGAAGAAAAGTCTTATATAGGATAATTTTGATAGGTAAAGTTAAGTTTGAACGAAGGAGTGGCCTTAAAAGATGTAGTCTGGAATTAAGCTTTTTACCCTTATCCTTTAGATGATGAGACCAAGTAAGGCGTCTATCGAGTTTAAGGCCAAGGTATTATCGAACTTCGGTCGAGTGAGGAATGTCAATGTTGTTTATTGATACAGCTGGGAGCTATAAGGTCAAAGTGCAAAAGTGACAAAGGAAGACTTAGATTCGTTGATTTTTATTTTCCAATTTGTGAACCATTGTGAAAGAGTGTTTAGTTAGATGCAGTGGTATGGTCTGGAGAAACTGTTAATAAGGCGGTATCATCAGCATATGTTCCAACTATAGTATTTTCAGATGTAAGGAGGTCTGATGTGTATATGGTATATAAGAATATCACTGCCTTGAGGAACGCCAGCAGAAATTGGAAATTGATTGGAGTGTTGTAAGTTGTGACAGACATTAAATGAACGGTTTTCTAGATACGATTTAAGTATTAGATATAAGGGGGCAGACATTTTTTTTTTTTTTTTGTTTAAAAGGAGACCTTCATGCCAGACGGTATCCAATGATTTCGCAACATCTAAAAAGTATTAATTTTTGATTTCGAATGCTGTTGAGATAATGTCCACTATATGGTGAAGTTGGTGAGTTGGGCATGAAGGGAACGGAAACCAAACTGGAAGTTTGGAATACTGTTATACAATTGCGCAATGGTAGTGATGCGCCTGAGGATAACTTTTTCTAGAATTTTACCAAGAACCGGTAGAAGGCTAATAGGCCGGTACGAGGAGGGGTTTTCTGGAGGCTTACCAGGTTTGAGTACAATAACAATTACTGATGATTTCCAAGTAGTTGGGAAGTAAGATAAGCGAACGACGACATTATAAATATGTGATAGGTGAACAATCATTTTTGTAGGGAGATTTTTTACAACTTTGTTGGAAATAAGGTCGTGGCCTGGAGATTTGTTATTTGCAAGTTTTTTTATAATGCCTATTATCGCCCCTGGGGAGGTTGGTTTTGCAGGGAGGGCCATATGTAAAAGTGATTGAAGAGAATCCGTTACTGTAGACATATGTAATGCTGGTGTAGAAATGACATGTGGTTTGAACACTCCTGATAGTTCTTTGGCAAGAATATCCGTTTTTTTCCTTGTCTAAGAAGGCAAGTGAGTTGTCGGGGCGCATATTACCAAAGTGTACATGGTGTCTCGGCACTAGGTACAAAATAAATCATTTTCATTGGGTTGTTCAAAATTGTATATTTTACCGCGCTTTTTCTTACCGATATTTTGTTATTAAAATTATACATAGATAAATAAATAATATTCAATGATATTTCATTTTAGATGTGCTTGGTAATTTTACACAATTAATACGTATATATATATATATATACAAATATATATATTTGTATAGCTTATAGGATATAGGTATCTAGATTAGTATTTGTTTTTATTATTATTTTTTTGTACATTTAGTTACGTTTTTCTTAATTGTTCTTAAATTAATAAACATCATATTAAGTTTGCATGGTACAATGGTATGATTATTATTGATTAGTATGAACACTGAACAGGTATTTATGCACAATTTATTCCCACACTTTAGTATAATGTACTTACTAAATGTATGCACAAATGTACAAAAAATTATAAAAACAAATACTAATCTATATACTAACCTATATGATGTCGTGGTGGCGAATTGGAAGAGGGGAGTCTTAATCCGCAATATTGACTTTGTTTTACGCCAGATTGATCTGTTAGGAAAAGAAAAGTTTTGTATATGATTTTTATACTAATTGGTTTTGTGAATTTTAAGTAGTGACTTTATTTTATTGGAAAAAGAGTTATACTTTATCTTATTAGCCGGGTATTGAGTATGTTGCCATTTAGATCTGGCTCTGCATTTTTCAGCAATGAGTCATCTTAATTCTGGTGATATATTGAGTGTTTGAGAATAGGGTGGACTCTGGGTAGATAAGTCCATAACTGCTTTTTGAATGTCATCAGTTGATCAACATCAGTAATTGATTTTAATTTTATATTAGGAGTAGTTTTGATTGAGACGAAATCTTTTAATTTGTTCCAGTTTGTAATACCCTGAGTAATGGTTGGTCTATTTTTCTTCAGAGAAGGATGAGCTCCAATTAGTAGCAAGAAAGGTGTATGATCGGAAGCTGGGTCATTTAAGCTTTTAATTTCAGTGGAAAAGCGATTTGGAAGATTGGTAATAAAGAAGTCAAGAGTGTCAGGATGACGGTTGCTATGTGATGGTCAATAGGTTGGAGATAAGGGCGCTATTATCTTAAGATGATTGAACGAGGTGAAATTTGAACGAGGCATGGCCTCTGGTGTTTGTTGACCAGCTCCAGGTTAAATATTTAGCATTGAAGTCAGCGCCAATAATATGGGTGAAGCTTAAATATTGAGAGAGATTACTGAGTTCTGCCGAAGGGAAAGGTCTTCCTGGGGGAAAATAGCATGAAGAGATGGAAATAGTTAAAGAGTTTATTGTTATTGAGGAACTTGCTGCTCGAATATCTGTTGACAGATATGGTGGAAGAGGTGCATGATCAATTTTGTTGGATATGAGGAAAGCAGCGCCTCCATGAGCAGTACCATCTGGATGGTTAGCTCTGATAATATCGAATCTAAGGATCTTGTAGTGTAGAGGTTTTAGTTAGGTGGGTTTCAGAAATAAGAGCTATTTGAATTTTTTTTTTCATTGAGAACTACCTGAAGTTCATTTAAATGTTGTAGGATACCGTTAGCATTCCATAAAAATATAGAGAATAGTTGCAGGTTATTTGTTTGCATTATTTATGATTTTGTCAATGACTGTAGTGGGAAGTGAAATAAGTGGATTTATTAATGCTTTGAATTCATTAATAAACGAAGAGAGCTGAGCAGTGATATTTTGGTTTTGGCTTGAATTGGTGTCTTGGTGTGAGAAGACGGTTTTTGATTTAATGGTTGGAAATGTGTGTAAGCTTGATGCTAGGATTCGTAGGCATGCACTCCAAGTGGTTGGCGAGGAGGGGAACTTTTATTCAAAACAATCTTTGAAGGGTTCGGTAATAACCTTTTTTTAAGATCCAGGTGAGAATAACAACCTTTAAGTTAGCCGGGGAGCTGCGATCCTTGGTACATGTGGTTGAGTCATGATGCTCACCACAACAAACACAACGAGAGGAGTGATTGCAATAGCCACGAGTGTAGTTATAAGTTTGACAGCGGTGGCATTGTGGAATTACTTTTTTAGGGTGCGGAATTTCAACTTTGATTTTAGTGTGACACAATGACGTGAGTTTATTCATACATTTAATTCATCAAAAATTAGTTAAATATTGGAATTTATCAAAAACAAAAAGTATATTTATGTGTCCTATACACAGAAAAAAAATCCCTAATCAAATTAAAGTTTGTGTATCCATAATTTTTCCTGTTACCATTTAAATTAAACACGGTCTATAATAAAATTAATATATTTGTACATTAAATAATATTTTTTTTTTTACATGAATGATATATATTAAATACAAAGGGTAATATGGATGTACACAATTATTGTTCTATACCAGGATGTAATAATATGTATTCTGATAAGATTGGTTCTGAAACCTTATTTGTACTTGGAGAAGTAATTTGTTTACTGATTAACTAACATTTTTTAGTTTAAAATTTAATTATAACATTAGTGTTATTTATATGATTTATTTTCTAGGAATCTAGGGCAAATGAATTGAGTTCAATATATGGTGTTAAATTGACTACAAATAGTACATTATGTAGGAGACATTTTGTTGCTACAGACACAAATGAAAGTAAAAACTCATTAGGAACTAATTGTGCAGTAAAAACACTTAAAACATATAAGAATACATCTAAAAGGTCAATAACTAATAATGACAGTAATGATTTGACTATAAAGAAAACAAAGAATAATTCTTCCGGTATGTAAATGTGTATCATACTAAAAAATAATGTTTTTAAAATGTATGTTCTCGTTTTATTTTGTTTTAGATGAATTAAATACCACCATTGATTATAAAAGTGTAAATGGAAAATACGTCAGTGAAGACCCTTTATTTTTAAATACCATACCAAATGAATTATTTATGAATACTTCAGTTAAACGTTCTGAGGCACGGTCTAGTTTTGATGAAGCGCTTCCTAAAGTTTTAGGTAATAATTCCTTATCTGTCTCTCTAAATTCATTAATTAGAGTTGAACATTACTCAGGATCTGGAACTCCTATTGTGTTTCATTATCCTGAAGATATTGAACAAAGTAAATCACCTAAAAAAGTATGTAGTGATTCACTATCAATAACTTCATCATCTGATGAATCTATACCTATTTCTCTCCAATCAAAATTTAAAGAAATCATTTTAAAATCTCGATCTAATAAACCTGTGACTATAAGTTTTGAAAAAAAAGTTAATTTAGATAAAAATTTAAGTTTAAATGTCCTACCATCATCTCCTAATCATTCTGATTTTGTTACTTCACCATTAGATGTTCTAGATAATTATTTGCAAGTTCAGAGTGAACAAGTATCAGCAATAGACTCTACTAAAACAATAAATTCAACTGTTGATGATACAAACAAATTAGAGTGCATAAAAGTTGAACCTGTTGATGATTTAATACCAACAACTTCAACTGACAATGTTCAGTCAGATTTTTGTGAACCAAATTTTAACAAAATCCACCACTGACTTCAACTATAAAGCGCTGTGCCTGAGACTAAAGAGTCAAGTGTTAAGCAGTTAACTGAGCAAAAATCTTAACTGTTTCCAACATAAATATAAATCTGAACCACTTGATACAATAGATGATGAATCTCAAACAACTTTAAATGAAGATTATTTATCGAATAATTTTCAATCAAATGCTGAATCGACGCTTCCAACTACTTCAAATGTTAACTATATGACTGATATTTTACAAATTAATACAAATGAGTCTATATCCAGAAAAAATACTAGAGTATCAACAAATAATTGTACTAAAAAAGTTGATTCATCTAGACCAATTAGTGTATATCCATCAACTTCAGGTAACAATTCAATAACTATTAGTGAAGCATCAAAATTTGAGCAGCTACTATTAAACTCTTCATCTAATGGTTCTCTATCTATTACTGTTCATCCTGGTCATCAACCTAATGTTTCAAATGCTTCTGCTAATTGTTCATTGGTTAATACATCACAATCTAATTATAATGTAAATGGTCAACAGTCAACTGCAAATTCTAGAGTTAAAGATAAGGTGTGTTCTAATAATCTAACTCTTCCAGAATATATTAACAAACAGGTATCAATCATAAAACCTGCCTTGCCAAATAAGAAACGTCTTTCGCATAATAATCAATCAGTTGACAAAAATACACCAGTAATTTTAAATTGTGTTTCATTAAATTCTAATCAAAACAGAAATAATGAATATAAACAAGCAATTCTTTTAATTAATGAAATAGCCAAATCCATTGTACTTCCTGGTAATCTTTGGAGACACCATGTTAACATAAAAAGTAAGGCACATCGATTTATGGAGGTAGATGAAAATATGAAACCTATCAAAAAAATTCATTTTTACAAAAGTTTAGTGCCAGATATTAATATTAATGGTAAAAGTTTTGAGTATTATGAAGAAATTAGAACTCCTGATCAATTAGAAAATCTTTTAGACAAAATTGATGAAATCGAAATATGTTGGGGCTATGATGGATTACATCATGAACAATGTATTGCTTATTTTGAAGATACATCTGAAGAAACTGAATTATGTCATAACTGTAAAATTTTGATGACTAACAACAGTAATTTCTCAGAAGATGCTCTAACGAAAAGTAAAATGAGTTTAATAAAAGAGCTTCAGAATCAAGTGAGTATTAGCTTATACATACAATATTTGGAATTAATATTATATCTATTTTTTAGGTATTTGAATTGGAAACCAGAGTAGCTCAAGCTAAAAAAAAAAAAAAAATGCAAATGCAGAAAAGAGAAGATTTAGGGAATATTTTAAAAGCTATTAATCCATTCAAAGTATTAAATGCTTTAAAACCTCCTGCATATATTAATTAAATACTAAATTTTAAATTTCTTAATTAAAATATAATAAGCATTAGTTTATTCATTCCCAAAAGTGTTGATATGTCATTTTTACTATAAAAACAATTTCAATTTTTTTTATTTTTTTATTAAGTCATTAATTTACAATTATTAAAATCTACATAATTAAAATTAAGATGTCAGATAACTAAATCATCACTCAGTTGTACTATTACATATCCACAAGAAAAATAAACATTTGTATTTTGATATAATTTAATATAATTTATTCATTGACAAATCTACCATGTATTTATAACCTATTGTTTTTAATTTATTTTGTAATTCTATGTGTAATTATATTGACCTTAATTATTAGAAATCAGAAAAACTAAATAAAATTACCAAGCTCCAATAGTGTTGTCATGTGTTATAATGAAATTATCCACCAAATTCCAAACATCCTCTTTCTTTACTTAGTTAAGTTTTTAATTACTACTCCTTAATCAAAAATGATGCTGAAATTTATTGAATTTGAAATAATATTTGTTACCAGGGGTCATAGGTTTATGGATTTGCATGTTTTTTGCTTCATTGTAAAATATTCTAAGTGAGGTACAAATCCGTCCCATAACAATAATAATAATAAAATATGCTCTTAATGAAGAATTGAATATTTTAGTTTTTATTTATAAATATTGTGACCTTACACGAGTACTGATGCACCTATTTATTATGAATTATCATTATCATTATGTTATAATTAATCTCGGTTTTATTTTCTTTAATAGAGTTTACATCCAGTAATATTTTGAAACCAGCTTAATAGATAATTTTGTTTCTTTACAGTTCTTTTTCTTTTTTAATTAAATTTTCAAAGTATTTTGACTTTTATTGAGCTATTATAGACAATTGAAATTTTCAATTTTCTTAAGTATTTTTTTTTAAAATAACGATAAAATTTTTTTGGCTGGCCAGAAAATCTTGAAAATTTAATACAAGGTTTCTTATAAGTTGTTCCTTAACTGATAAAAAAAAATCTAAAATCGTAAATCACAAATTTTTTTTATAAGTGCTCAAAGTTCAAATTTATACGAAATATGTAAAAATTGCAAATATTTGGCAAGTTATTTTGTAGATAAAAATTCAGAAAAAATTTTCTGTTCATACTTAAGGTTCAAAAATTTTAACACTAGGTTATCTATAAGCTACTCTTCAAAAATCTAAAAAAAAATTTCTACCGGACTTGAGGAAAAACTTTTATGACTGTTTGAAATTTAAATATTTACGAAATTACATAAAATAGCGATTTATTCTCAAACGATTTTAAATATTTGTTATAATTAATAAAGATAAAGAATAAGTCGCAGATTTTTGAAAATTTTACCAGCTGTTAAGATTAGCATTTCCTTTATATCACATTTTTTCAAAATATTATATTGATTTTTAAGCCACTTATAGGCATTTAAATAAAATATTCGATTTTTTTACATTTTTTTTTTATAATCGGTGATAAAAAAAATAACCGGATGGGCCTCGCTCTGCTGTACACTTGGGGGTGAAGTGCGATTCTTCATAGGATAGGTCATTATAATGGATTTGTTAAATTTGAATTCAATGATAGGTATCATTGTACACGAAAAACGATTCTGAACGGAGATGATATGTTTGTCTAGAATATAATACTATGTTATTTATAAATATTGTAATAAGTATATTTTATTTTTAAACGAAAAATTTAGAATAACCGAAAATTTAAATTGTCTATAAATAAGTCAAAATACTTTGAAAATTTAACCATGTATAGAGAACGTCAATATAAAGATTTGGTTAATATTTCAAGTTGTTGCGATTTTTGGTTTTTGAGTTAGAGCATTTTAAAAAAACCGATATCATTTGTCAGTCTAGAATATTATACATTATATTATATTTTACATGTAATCCTATGTCAATATTCGCTGTTCAAACGCTTATTATAAAAAAAAATTTTGAATTATAACAAATATTTCAAATCGTTTGAGAATAAATCGCTATTTTATGCAATTTCGTAAATATTTAAATTTCAAGTATCTTAAACTAATTTCCTCAGTGTGCAGCCTGCCTCAAACTTTTATTAAATTATTAATTAAATATGATCAAAATACGAAATCAAAAGAGGGATTTGATAACAACATGGCCTCGCCGCACAATAATTTATAATCTGAATCGCGGCTACTCTGAGCTGAGACGAAACCAATCGCATCGTGTTATTAGGATTTGTATTGTTAAGGCCCGGAACGCACTATCACTGTACAGCATAATCTAAGGACGTAATGTATAGTATCCGTTGATTTAATAATCGTGATTTCAGATATGAACAATTCTAGTCGATGAACGTAGAATCATTGATTATGAACATTATTTATAATCGTTGGTAAAGAATATATTGTCTAACGTAGGTTCCTAATTGTTCGTTGTTAAGTTTTCCCAATAAATTCACCCATGGTTAAACACACGTGTCCGTATGATGATTGCACTTCTACGTTCAGTCGACCGTATCGTTTACGAATTCACATTCAACGGCATCAAGGCATTAAAGAGTTCCAATGCTCCCAGTGTGATCGGGGCTATCATCGACGACAGCATTTACAAAGGCATGTTGCTGAGGCTCATCAAAACCAGTCACGCTTAGAACAACCCCTGTCTTGTGACCACTGTGAACGACAGTTCAACACTGCATGGGGACTCCGTAGACATCAGGTTAAAATAAAAAAACAGAAAAGTCGCGTTCGACTGTACCCGTGCAAAATGTGTAACTGTAGTTTCTTCTGTCCTGATGATCTTGAACGGCATTCTCTTAAACACGAACGATTTAAATGTGTTATCCCATCATGTCCTCTCAAAGCTCATCAATTCAATTGGACCTTTTACAAACAGCACATGGCTACTTATCATTCTGAACCTTTCACATGTGAACATTGTGACAAACGTTTCTTATTCAAATCACAAATAAGGGAGCACGTTAGACAGCATATGCCAAAGTTTAATTGCACTCAACCAGACTGTAATAGAACATTTTCAAATTCTAGAAATTTGAATCACCATGTACGAATAGGTCATGGAGAAAGAATTTATAAATGCAAAGTAATAGGATGTGATTGGTTGTTTAAGTACAAAGCTTGTCTCAACAGACATATTAGAATCCATCAAGAAAATGGAAAAATTGTTCCTATGGCTAATAGAATTAATAAAAAAGAACCAAAATTATATATGGCAAGGAAGTTGGCTGCACTAGCTTTAAAAATTTAATTAAAATGTTTAACAGGTTTATTTACATGTATTCTGTACATTTATTTGTTTGTTAATTTCATTAATTAAATAGTTTTGATAAAAAGTCTGTTCTGGATTCAATTTCTGGTACATTGTTTTTCTTTTGTAAAAACTCTTCCTCTGGTAATCTTTGTCGGACATTAATATCAACATTTGACTTTTGATAAAACTTATTCTTCTCACTTCGTACAATGTTGGAAGAAAAGTGATTAGCTTCTCTTTTCACTTGTGATACTTCAGCTCGAAGACGATGTTTACGCACAGCTTTCTCATAAGCCAGACGTTCATTTAAGTGAACCCATTTGAATCTAAGAATGTATTTTAAATCAATATGTAATTTATTATGTTATAATAAAACAGTTTTAGTAATTACCAAAACAATTTCAGAATTATGATATAATAGAATGTTATTTTATAGTTTATTAAAGAAATGTGTAAAACATTTTAAAAAAAGTATACAATATTTAGCAAATATTAGATTGAAATCTGAACCATAATGAAAATAATGTATATATTGCTTAAAACCAATAAATTTACCTAGGTAAATATTTTATATTCCACACACTATCAAAATATTTGCTACGTTTTCGAGAATCAATTCGTTTGCCATTTAATAGTGCAGCAACCTTTTTAGCAGCACTCTTCCGTTCAAATTCTACCCAACCCTCAGTGAAATGTTTGGCTGGTCTCTTTTTCAAATTTGCTAAAACAAAATTGAAAATAGAATCAAAAAATCAAAATGCAAACAAAAGTATTACGATTAGTAGCTGGCTGTAGAAATACTCTTCCTATCTCGGCGTATTCACCCAACAGTTCACGAAGCTTCGTCACGTTCATGTACTTCGGTATCGAGGACAAGTAAACTATGCCTTTTTTCCGCGATCTCGTAGGCAATCCACCGGACAATAAAGATTCGGTATCGCAATCACTCATTGCTGTAACCTAATTTCACTACTGTAAATAATTCGTTCAAAGTTCTGATTTTTCAAAGGTTGGAATTCAAATATTATTTAAATTATGCATTAACAGGAATATTTACACTTGAGGTTATGTTATCAGTATACATGCTTGTTTCGCTGATAACGGTAGTTTTGATAAGATGAAATTAATCTTCTGTGTTAGCACAATTTTGCACCAATCGGATAATCACGGATTCATGATAAGTATCTTGCGCATACGTAATACACAAGAACGTTAACAGTATTTTTTTTTGAATTACAACAAAATTCTTAACATAAGTATAATCTTGTGCTGTTTAAAAAACATTATTTATTTAGAATATAAATTTATATTTAATTCAAAATTAAAATAAACTATTCAGGTTAATAATTATCTAATATTCAATCAAGTATTACTATAGTAGTACTGCATCGATCTTAATTATTTTTTATTTTGGGCTTTTACAATGAAGAATCAGTAGTCAACTGTTACTATATTATATTATGTTAATTTATGAGTTAGAAAATAATCATCTAAACATATAGACATATTGGTTACATTATGGCTAGTCAACTGAAAGAAGTAGATTGCAAAAATAAAAAGATTGTGTTGAAAATTATATCAGGTTTGAAAAATATAAGATTAAATTATTTTTAATTGACAAGCCCAATTTTTTTTATTATTTGTTTAAATTAAAAATTAGACAGTAGTAGTGAAGTAATCTAACTTAATATTACACAAACATTTTGAAAATATTTAATTGTATTAAATAGGTTTTGAAATGTATTTATTTTGTTGCTATGGAAACAAAAGTAGGTATTGATTATATTTTAAGTTTAAGTAGTGGTAGGTTTAAAAATGAATTATATTTATGTAATGCATTATTTTTACATTTTTTATTCTATCAGTGATACATGATAAATATTAAAATATTTTTATTATAATAAAAAAAAGAAAAAAATAATAATTTTGATGTTGAAAACTTAACTATTATTATCACTACTCAATTATATTAAAATGAGTAGCTAATGGTTTGTACGGAGTGTAAAACTATTGTTTAATAAGGTTAAAAGTTAAAACACAAGTATCAAGTATAACAATATTAGTAGTATTAAAAAAATTACAATTACCAAAAAATAATATTTTTTTAAATAATATATTATTTAGAATTTTCAACCTTTATTATTTTATTTATATTATTAAATTAAAAACAAAATTCAAATATTTGTAAAAAATGTTAGAGTTACACTAATTGTTTATAGAAGAATTATATTTTTAGGCTATGGATTTGCTTTAATCAAAGGAAATATTGTTATACATGCAACTTTAATGAAAAACTTACAAATTAGAAATATTTCCATAAATAGCAATGAATTAAATTATGTTTCTGATATTATTTGGTATGTGGATAAAGCTACACTAAAAAAGTAAAAAAAATTATATATTTTCAATTATGATTTTACTGAGTTTAATCATCGATGAATAATGTTTTCTACAATGTTTGTACTAGATTTAAAATGTCTAATGCTTCTATCAGAATTGAATGTTTTCATGTGCCAAATTATAATTCTAGTAAAATTGAAAAACTTGGTTATCTTTTATTGAAATTGAAAGAAGCACAGACTTTAAGTATACCATCAAATGATCGTGTAAGTAATATTGGTTTTATATATTTATGAAACAAGCAGATTTTGTTGAATTATTTATTGTTTAATTTATGTTATTTTATTTTTTTAATTTTAGGTAGAAATAAAATCATATAAATTAATAGGATCAAAAAATTGTAGTTATAATCTTACCATGTCATTATTTATTGAAGATGTCAATGATAAAAATGTTGACTCTATTCCAAAAAAAAGTAAAGTATAATTTTATTCTTAAATATTATAATGAATATTATAAATTACTTTGGAGGAACATTTTTAATATTACATACCTCTATTAAAGCTAATGTATATTATAGTTAATTAAATAATTAAAATATAAGCAATTCACTACTATAATTATTGTTTTGTTCATAAATATCAAACTTTAAATGTATTAATATTAAATAGTTGAAAATGGTAACATCAAACACACTACTAGCATTTTTTTCAGTAGAAGAAAACAAGCAGTTTGAAGAAGATGTTCAAATTAATATTTCAAAACCTGATGTAGATATAGTAGAACAGATAGAAAATATACTGGAAAGTATTGAGCCACAGTAAGTTGTAAACAAAAATGAATAGTAAGTTTTCTTATTAAAAAATTATAGTCATTGTACTGTTTTATCTTGCAATTTAAATTATGATGCGACAGCAGAGTCGTCGCTAAAGAGGTAATGAAACCATTTTGTCCAGGCCTTAGTCTTGGAAAATTTAAAGAATGCTCCCTTAAAGTATTTTCTTTATGTAGTATTAATAAATTTAATTAAATAAAGTTTATTTAAATGTTATTATACAGAATACATTTTCAGTTATTCTAATTTATAAATAGTTATAACTGTAATTTATTACAAGATTATGAATAATGACTTAATTTTATCTAAATTTACAAAGAAATTCAATATTGCAAATATCAATGCGATAACATCAAAGTTCTTATTTTCAATGGCTGTTTAAAAATTATCTAGAAATAAATTAAATTTTTATTAAATGTGGTAACTGGTAATACATCGTTGAGAAGTTATTAAAAATGTAATTCATTGTATTGATGCATTTAAATAACTTTAGTTGGTTGAGGTTTAGAAAACTATACTTACCATAATTTTCTTAACTTGAAGTACATTTTTTCATCATACTCTTATATTATTGTGGTAATTGAGGGTCCTTGTATTAATATGGCCCAGGCCCTAAAAATCTTTAGGATAGTTGTAGATGTAAGTATACTTCAAGTGAATTACCTTGTCAAAAGTAACTCCCATCTATTTCTATTGACGCTTATCCTTCCCAAAAACTAATGATTAAACTATACATACTATGTGTGTAGTAAAATAAAAAGCTCTATTTTTCAACCTCCAAATCTCTAATACTATTTATGCCTATGGTTCTATAATATCTTTCTTTAGTCAACACAAAAGTATCAACTAATTATTTGAAGTACTCCAAACTATTTTTAACCGTTTATTTACCATATTTTTTGAATTGTAATATTTACGAAGTATCATATTATTAATCTTATAACATAAAATCAATTTATGGTATTTTTTATATAAATCTGTTTATTATAATTAATTAATATTTTTCCATCAATAAATTATTATAATATTAATTGTATTAGATATATAATTTATATAATTTAAATATATTCTAGAAATGTATTAAATTTTGATGGACAAGAAAAATTAATAGATGAACTAGAAGACTGGAAAGAAAAACAAATGATTTTATTTAATGAAAAGGTTTTTTTTTACACTATCATTCATTGATTATATAATAATATTTTTTTTATTTTTTTTCATAGTTGAAAATAAAAGAAGAACAAATGTTAAAAAAATTAAATAACAAATGGTTAGATGACAGAAAGCGTATTGAAGAAGAACTTAGTCATGAGATATCAAAATGTAGAGCACTAACTGAAAATATGGACAAAATTACTGATATGTTAGCGGAAAGAGAAGCTATAGTTACAGCTAAAGAACTAGAAGTTAGTTTTTAAAAAAATGTATTTTTTCTTAAAAAATAATATGTAATGAGTATTTATAGTTGACTTGTCAGAAAGATAGTATGGAAAATAAATATGTCAGTTTAGTGAGAAATTTACAGTACTCCAATGTAAAAATAATTAATGAACTCAATAGTAAAAATGTTGAATTGGAATCTAGATTATCTGATTTTGAAAAAACCAATATTTTGTTAAGAAATGAAAATGAAGAACTTAAAAACAATATTAATTCCAGCTATGATTTGCGAATAGAACAATTAGAAAAGAACATTGTATGAAATTAAAAACATTAATTGTTTTTACATTTATTTTATTAATAAATTAAAACCATTTTTAGTCAAATTTGAAGAATAAATATGAAAAAGCTAATGAGTCTTGTATGTTCTTCAAAGAACGATGGATAACATCTGTTAGAAAAATTAATCAAATGTATACCAAACTTAACGGAATTGTCACCAATGAACATTTATTTAACAGTAGACAAAAGTAAAGAATTATATTTTTTTTATTATTTGATATTAATTTATATAAAATGATTGATAAAATGTTTTTTAGCATACAAAATATATTAACTAACATTTTAGTAGAACAAAAATATGATGAAGAAAAATGATTTAAAGAACATAATGTGATTCAAGACTTAAATTATTTAGAAACATAAATAATATTATGTAATATGTTTATCCTCTTTTTATTTTTCTATGGTTAAAAAGTCCTTTCAAGACCATCCCATGTCACACCCATTCCTCCATTCTTCTCTATTCATTGCTGTATCTTTCCAATTAATATGTTAATCACTATTTGAATGTATAATTATAATAATTAATATTTTATTTAAGAAATTTTTTTTTTTTTCTGTTTATCTGTATTTAACAAAACTTTTTAAGTATAACTGTATTTTTTGTTTCAAATCTATTGCATGTATTAACTGATTTTAACAATATAGTGTAATAATAAAATATCTATAAGTAATATCAACATATTTTGTATTGCAGTGAGCAATCTATAGTATTTAAAATCAATGGTAATATATATAATATATAATAAAAGTAACATTATTGTATCTCTATGGGATTTATGTTTTATAATAAAATATTCTAAAATATATTAATAGTGTTAGTAGTTGTGTTAATTGGTATAATACTATTTCAAAATGTCGATTGTCAACGGCGGCTTTTCCTGTATTCCGATCGTCGTATTTTGTGATTTTAAAGTTTTAAACTGTCTTTTTTCAGATGCCTAATAAATAATAAATAAAGTTATAAAATAAATATGATTTCTATAATATATCGATGGGCCATTCAAACGGAACTGTCGCACAGTTATTTCCCAGACCTAATTCTTTAATCTATCCGCCACTGTGGAATATTTAAACTAAAAAAAAAACACAAGTTTCCTGATATTTTGCTAATAAGAACTTATGCTGATGATAATTGAAGGGTGGGCGGGAATAACGTGCTATGTAACATTTTTTCAATTTTCATGTTTTTGCGGAATAACGTTCAATAATGTAATGTTTTTATCGTACACAATCATAGTGTATAAACTTAGAAACCGGCGATTAGTTGACTATTAAAACGTGCTATGTGCGTTAAGCGTTTGCTACTCACAGTAAGAAATGAATACAGTACCTACACAAAATATATAGTCGAATATGTGAGAACGTGCTACGTGCGTTCCAAATAACATTAAAAAAAATTTATAATACAGTTTTCGTTTTTAGTTGTTCCTGAACATTTACGAATTGTTACATAGCACATTATTCCCGCCCACCATTCAATTGCTGAATATCAAAATTGTATTGAGATAATATCTTACATATTATTATTGATTACAATGATACAATACTTGTAATAAATGTATACTTAATCAATGGTAAGATCCATAAACCTAATAATAGATAATCTATTATCAGGTCTATGGGTTAGGCCCGGGGCTACCTTGTTTTTCAAATATTTTTTATCAATATTGCTTACCTTATTAGTATATTTAAATATTATTTACATGATAAATAGGAGGGATTATAATATTATATGATAGTAGGATGAAAAGGTAGGTTCTGGTTCACCCTCACCCACCGATACTCGCCAGCTCATTATTAGCTCAAAAATAGCCCATTCCAGACATTGTAGAGTTATAAAATCTGATCGGATAAGAAGATCGGCAACCAACCTTATTCTTGTTTTTTTAACACTAGCACACTCTCACTTTGATACATCATGCTCGAGACTATGTAAGAATCGGTTTCCAAAATTAAGCTCCGCTTGTATCTTATAGACTTCAAGTGTAAACTATAGAATATTACCCATAAGCAAGAATATCCTTCGTACAAACTCCGTTGAAATAAATACGTGACGAGATGGTGTTATAATATGAGTGACTACGTTGAACTGATCCCATAGATCTAATCCAGCGTTTATAAATTTGCGAGCAGAGAAGTTTATATTGAATGTTGATGAATCGATTAGGTTGCTCGGTGGTGTTGGTGCGATATATTTAAAATTCTTAGCAGCAGCAATATTGTCGACGATTGAACCGGCCATTTTAATTTAAGACACTTTGAGAAAAATAAGAAAAAACGTTTACATAAAGCCGGATTTACACGATATAGTAAAACGTGATAGTTGCTATCGTGATAGCTTCACTCGTGAGAGTGTAAAACGTTATATGATATATTTTTTCAATCCTTCATATGTTGCATCAAACACTTCTGGTAGAAACATGTTTAAAACTGATTTAGATACTCTATACAGGTATTCCATAGAATGTAAAGAATCAGTAATTTTTAGATGTAACTTCTAATTTAATTTTATCTAGTACCTAATGCTTCTCGCATAACAGTATTGCGTTTTTGAATTTTACAAAACCTGTTAAATAAGCATAAATATATAAATATATTTCTGTGTTGTGATATTAAGTGACTTATATAGAATTAACTAAAATTTTAAACTTGTAATATTTTTTCAATAAGTCAAAAATATGAATTATTTAATGATAATAATAATACCAACACTTTAGTAAGTCCCTTGCCTATAAAATTATACTTTTAGTAATATTTACATAATCATAATTAAAGGGTGGATGTTCTTGCATTTGCTTATCTTTTTTCTTTAATAATAAAAGTTGCAGAGTAGGATAGATATTAGTTTTGCGACTTATAGAAGACGAAATCAAAAGTTTTATGCTGCATATATTTGCATATTTCGATCCATTTGTCTTTTAAAGCATATTTATATTTTATTAGTGCATAAAAATGCATATTTGGTATCTTTAGATTATACTTGGTATTTAAAGGGCCCCACACGCTACGATGAAACAAGACGATTTTCATAATCACAGCAAAACACGTTAGTTTTCATCATTGAATAATTTTTTCCATACACTACTATAGAACATGCAATGTTGACATGTCATTTTTTATCGTGATGCATCGTCAGTTGCACACACTTCGCGTTGCAAAATCGGGTCGTACTTCAGTTTTTTTTAAATTTATTTAAGTTGAGGTTGATAAATACATTATGTATGATAGATATCTACACTATAATTTTTGTTGCGTTTGGATATTTCACTTTCATAAGTACAACTATCAGGAATTATCAAGATAGTCACTATAGCGTTAAACTATAATGGTGTAAAAGCGGCTTAAGTACTGCAAAGAGGTTTTACTATAGATTTTATAATTATATGGATGGGGGTTAAATCAAACTCGGACAGGTATCAACCAAATTTGAACAGGTCTCAACCACCACAAAATTACAATAATATAATTCTTTATATGAATATTTTCATTGTTATTAAGTTGATAATATTTATTATAATTTATTGTTCTTCATCGCAGGACCTTTTTAGAACTAAATGCGTTGAGGCGTTGGTGGTGGTGATGGTGGATCGGGTAGGTGGTAGTCTCGGTGGGTTTGGCAAGTGTCTGAGGGTGAGGGTGGACCAGAACCTACCTTTTCATCCTACTTACACGAAAATAAAAATAAAATATGTTGCTATGAATAGAGGTAATGTTATAAGGTACAACTAGAATACATACAATTTATAGAAAGAGACTATTTTTTTTAACAAGATTTTTGGGGGGACCTTTATAATCATTCTCGATAATTTTTTACTTGCTATTGAAGGCGCATGTACAGAAGTGCATGAAGACGCAAAAATCTCAAGTCCGCCACTGTCAGTAAAACCTTAGTACCTATTAATCTATTGAAATATTGAGATAAATAATCGTTGAGTGCTGTTCTTAGGTACATTATGGGGGAGGTGATGCTATACCTTCTCGAGGTCTCCCCTGTGAGTAGTGTATTCCTGGTCTGCTTTCCGAATCTCTCCAAGATTTTTCCACGGATCAAACAATGAATACACGAAACCAAATAGCATCGAATCGACAGCCAAACATCCACGGATCTCCTGGCTCATTCGACAAAAACAATCCTTTTAAGGACTACCCCACTGACACACGTGATCATCGCGTAAATACCATTAAAAATAAAATACCCTTCAAAAAATATAAAAAATCAAAAACACAAAAAAAGAAATCATACATGCATATGGACGAACACCAATACCCTAGTAAAAAAGAGTCACAATGAACAATACGAGTAGCGCACTTAAATGTAGAAGGATTAACGAGAGCCAAGTCTGACATTATAAGCAGGATATTTAAAGACACAGATGTACTGGCATTACAAGAAACTCACGTACCGGAAAATGAGACAAGAAGCCTGAAAGTACCTGGTTTTAATATGATAGACTATAAAGGACAAGCAAAACATGGACTGGCTACATATATTAACCAAAACTATAAAGAACAACATATAAATCCTGTTGAGGGTAACGCACACACAATTGGCGTATCTCTAGGAAATCTGTTAATATACAACGTCTACAAACCACCCTCAGAAAGATGGTCCAACACTGTACTCCCAGTCCGACAAGACGTCCCCTCAATTTACATAGGAGACTTCAACTCACATAGTACTGATTGGGCTACTTTAGAAATAACGAAGATGGGGAAAAACTCACCAGCTGGGCCACACTCCATCGCTTACACCTAGTATACGACGCTAAGCAGGGAGGAACTTTTAAATCAGGCCGCTGGGGGACGACCACATCACCTGATCTATGCTTTACGTCAAGAGACAAGGATGACCAACCTATAAGAGTATCACGTTCAATCATACCAAACTTCCCCAAAAGCTAACACAAATCAGTTATTATAGACATAGGAGTAAATTTCCCAAGGATCGACAAACCCGAAATGCCCCGGTGGAATCTACGAAAAGCTGTATGGCCAAATTTCACTAAATACATGGAGGAGAACATAAATCGCATTCCCCCCATCCCAGAAAATTATCTAAGATTTGTTAAGCTTATTAAAAAAGCCGCTTCACTGGCTATACCAAGAGGGCATAGACAGAATTACATCCCATGTTGGAGCAAAGAGTGCGACTCCCTACTACGTGAATACGATGAAACCGGAAATGAAGTAACTGCCAACCGATTGATAGCTCTCCTGGATGAAGAGAGAAGAAACAGATGGATAACTGCAATGGGAGAAATGGATTATACGCATTCAAGTAGGAAAAGTTGGTCACTCTTGAGAAAGCTTGGTGCAGCACAGCCAACAAGAAAGGTTGGTAGTGTAGCTGCCGGCGATGTTGCTAATATACTATATAAAACATCAAATATTAAACCCCATAAAAAAGAAAAAATCGAGGTGAAAAGGGAATTCCAAGAAGAGCTAAGGAGTTGCAAAGAAAAGTCGACTCTTATGAACGAGTTCACTGCTGAAGAGGTCTATAACGCATTAAAATCTGTGAAAAACGGAAAAGCAGCTGGAGTAGATGGAATCCTTCCAGAATTCCTTAAAAATTTAGGACCACGAAGCATTTGCTGGATTGCAAAATTGGCCAGTAAAATAGCAGACACTAATGTTCTTCCAAGACTCTGGCGCGAAACTAAAGTGATAGCTATTATGAAACCCAATAAAGAAGCCAGGAACCCAAAAAACTACCGTCCTATATCCCTGCTGTCAACAATGTACAAGCTGTTTGAAAGACTCCTCCTAAGACGCATAGAACCACTCTTAGAAGAATCCATGCCTATAGAACAAGCCGGTTTCAGGAAAATAGAAGAATATAGAAAATAGAAGTTGTTGTGATCAAACCCTTGCACTAGCAACGCACATTGAAAATGGTTTCCAACGGCAGAAAAAATCCGGAGCAGTTTTTCTGGATCTGTCAGCTGCGTACGATACGGTCTGGAAGAGAGGACTATTACTAAAACTGGCTAAAATAATAAAATGTAAAACAACGCTAGGACTACTAGAGAACCTAATCTCTAACAGAAAATTCAGTGTATCTCTCAATGGGAAAGTAAGCAGTTACAAAATACTACAAAATGGACTACCACAGGGATCTGTATTATCACCAATTCTTTTCAACACATATACTGCTGAGACTGCCTGCACGAGCTCAAGAAAATTCATATACGCTGATGATGTAGCACTCGTCGCTCAAGCCAGAACCTTCACAGAACTTGAGGAAACGCTAAACGATGATCTAATAATCATACAAAAATATTTTCGAAAGTGGCATTTAAAACTAAATCCAAGCAAGTCTGTAACAAAGGTTTTACATCTTAACAACCGAGAAGCGAACAGAGAATTAAAGATACAAATTGATGGGGAAAATATTGTATCAGAAGAATGTCCCAAATACCTCGGTCTGAAATTTGATAGGACCCTAACATATAACCAACACCTGGAGGGAACGAAAAATAAACTAAAATCACGCAACAACATTATGGCTAAGTTAGCTAGCACCACCTGGGGCTGCCACAACAATGTACTCCGGACTACAGCACAAGCGTTGGTTTATAGCGTAGCCGAATACTGTGCACCCGTGTGGGCTAGAAGCGCTCATTGCGCTAAAATTGACGTACAACTAAACCATACCATGCGTATCATATCAGGTACAGTCAGGTCCACTCAGACAATATGGTTACCCACCCTTTCGATAGCCCCCCCAGACTTAAGGAGACTATCACACACCACAAAGATATTACATAAGCTAAAAAGCCTGCTACCAGTTTTGCCACTACAAATTGACATCCTCGAACATCCGCCATTACGCCTTAAGTCTAGAGCTCCCATATGGCATGCAGAAACTCAAAGCAAATCAGTTGAGTACTTATGGACGAGACGCTGGGAACAGTCAAAACCCCGTAATAAAGACCTGATCAAAGAACCATTTAAAAAAGTCCCTGGTTGGGATGGCTATATGGACAACGCTTAATCGAATAAGAACGGAACAAGGAAGATGCAATTACCTACTTCACAAATGGGGAATGGTAGACTCTCCACTTTGCGAATGTGGAGAAACGCAGACAATCAAACATATGGTTGAGTCGTGTCCCATTACAATGTTCAAAAAAGGATTAACAAAACTACACGAGGGTGGACCAACAGCTATAAAATGGCTTGAAGAACTAAATACTCGTCTGTGATTTTTATTGCTATTAGTATTGATGTTATTATAATTTACTATACCTACTATAACCTACCATACTAACATTTTATATATTTTATTACTTGTTTTTAAATAGTTGACTAGTTATCTTAATTATCATATTTATTTCTTCTTCTTCTTCTACTTCGCCTTCCTCCCAACTATTCGGGGTCGGCCACCCTTGTCCTACACCTCCACTTTACTCGGTCAATCACATCTCCTCTGCACACACCGACAGCCCTCATGTCATTCTCCAAAGTCTCCAACCATCTCTTTTTTGGTCTTCCTCTTCCTCTTTTCCCTTCAACGTCCATCTTCATAACCACTCTTACTGCATTCGTTTCCTCTCGCCTCATCACATGACCAAACCATCTGAGCCTATTTTCTCTCATCTTGTCCACAATTGGCGCTACACCAACACTACCTCTCACGTATTCATTCCTTATTCTATCTTCTCTTGTCACTCCACTCAACCATCTAAGCATTCTCATTTCCGCGACACTCTTACTTTGTTCTATTCTCCTGTTAACCATCCAACACTCTGAACCATACAGCATAGTTGGTCTCACTACACTTTTATAAAATTTACCTTTCAGCCTAATTGGAATTCTCTTATCGCATAACACGCCCGATGCTTCTCTCCATTTCATCCACCCGCACTTAATCCTATGTTTAACATCAATGTCAAAGCCCCCGTCCTTTTGAACAAAAGATCCTAAATATTTAAAGCTCTCAACTTCACCTATCACATCACCATCTATTGTCAGTTGCCTCCTCATTCCTTCAACTTCTTGGTCTATTTGTCCAAAATCATACTCAATATACTCAGTTTTATTTCTACTAATTCTCAATCCCTTTTCTTCGAGGGCTAACCTCCACTCATTTAACCTATTATTGACAACTTCTAGGTTTTCTCCTATCAGAACTATATCATCCGCAAACATCATACACCATGGTATCTCACCCTGTATCTCCTTTGAAACCTCATCCATTACCACTGAGAACAGGTATGGGCTTAGAGCTGACCCCTGGTGCACACCTACTCCTATACTGAAACATTCTGATACTCCACACCGACTCTTGACACTAGTACTCGACCCTTCATACATATCCTGGATTAAATTAACATATATTTTTGGGACATTTTTTCTCATCAATGCCCACTTTAAAACTTCCCTTGGCACCCTGTCATACGCCTTTTCTAAATCTATAAACACCATGCATAGTTTTTTATTCTTTTCTCTGTACTTCTCTACTAATTGCCTAACACAAAATAATGTCTCCATTGTCGATTTTCCTGGCATAAAACCAAACTGGTTTTCTGATATTGACGTCTCACTTCTTATTCTCTTCTCTATAATCTTTTCCCAGATCTTCATACTATGACTCATGAGCTTTATTCCTCTATAGTTCCCACATTCTTGTATGTCTCCTTTTCCTTTAAATATTGGTACAATAAAACTCTTTCTCCAATCTTCTGGCATTATCCAGAAGATTATCATATTTATTTATTTGTTTTAATTTTACTAACTTTATCTATAACATTTCTCACGTTATCTAAAGTCGAATATGTCATATGCAAATAATAATAGGTACATTATGTATCATTATACCGTCGTCTTTGAACAGTCGGGAACTAATTATTCAGAAAGTCGAAACAATTATCTAAATTATTAATGCTGGCCTGCGTCTTGCAGTCGTGAACTATAGAGCGTTGGTTAAACTCTTAAATATGATAATTTTAATTAGATAACTGTTTCGGTTATGTTGGCCTGTCGAGTGTTGACGAAGTCGTCAGACTAAATATCAACGTTGCAAAATACCAAAGACAGGCATGGATACACGACTAACAGGGTCGGACTGGGCCGGCGAGGTACCGAGCAAAACTCGGTGGGCCGTTCATAATAATTGATTTATAAGCTGATTTATTATAATACCTATATTATATATTTTATTTAATCTTCTAGTTTTTAAATTTTAGTTTTATTAAGCGCGAATGCGCGATTCACATTGTTCAGGCACGACACGAACCGTTACGCGCATACAGGCACAACAAATCAAAACCAAAACTAAATAACTTATAAAAACCTAATCCATAATACTTAATACTCTAGGCTATGTTCTTATTTTATTATATAATTATAAATTTGTTTATATTTTATATAATAGATAGTCTTTCCATTAAATTATAGAACACTTACGTAGGTATTTAATTGTTTCCATTTTAACTTAAATAATAACATTTATCTAAGAATTTTTTGTTTTTTTTTTTTTTCATTATATTGTGTTGCTTTCTTTGCTTTTTTTTAGATTTTGTGTTGCTGTTTTAATGTTTAGTTGGTTTATTGAATATTGCTTGTTTTTTTTTTTAAATCATTTATTTTTTTTTACATTTCTGTGATATTTTACCTAAAAATAATAATGTTATCTAACCCAGGTTAAAAATGATATTGGAAAAGTTACTGAATCATCTAAACTTCCTGAATTATTAATGATAAATTTGTTTGAAAAACCAACATCTCAAAATATTAATCAATATTTTTTGAATCATCCGAAGCAACCATACTCAAATATTTCATTTAATCCTTTATTTGCATACTTTCGCAAGGAACGAAAAGAAAATTTCAAACGAGAATGGCTAAGTTACTCAGAAGACAGACATAAATTTTACTGTACATTTTGCATTGTTTTTGGGAAAGATGAGAATAGATTTACCTTAGGATGCGATTTAAAGATTGAAAATAACCCATATGAGCGAATACGAGAACATGAAAATAGCTTAAACCATTGTCGTGCAACTGAATCATTTATTCTCCACTCTAACTCGAAAGATATATTTAATCATTTTAAAAAAGGTAAACAAATTGAAGTTGAAAAAAATAGATTGATATTACATAGAGTTATTGATGTAATGAAATTAATTGGTAAACGGGGTCTAAGCTACAGAGGTTCTCGCAACGGTGAAGCTGCTTATACATTGAATAATGATAACGTTGATCATGGTAATTTTCTTGAAATGTTATTGTTAATAGCTAAATTTGATCCAATTTTAAAGCGACATATTGATGAAATCGTTATAAAAAGCAATAAACAACGTGGTAGAGGTAATCTTGTGACTTTAGTTTCTAAGAGTACAGCTGATTATATAATTGATTCCATAGGAGATTTAATGAAAAAATCAATTTTAGAAGAAATCAGTAAAGCTGAATTTTTTTCTATTCAAATAGACTCTACTCAAGACATAAATGTTCATGACCAGTTGTGTGTTATAATCAGATTTATATCTGATTCATCTATAAAAGAACGACTTATAGCAATGGTTAATAGTAAAATTGGAACTGGTCAAGGTCTCTGTAATACAGTATGTAAAGTTATTTCAGATTTCGGCCTAGATGTGAACAAGTGTATCGGAAGTTCCACTGATGGAGCATCAAATATGAGAGGTGAGTATAATGGATTTAATGCATGGCTTAGTAAAGAAGCACCACAACAAGTACATGTTTGGTGCTATGCCTATATTTTGAATCTCATTATGACAGACACCACTAAGGTATGTATTGAAAGTGTATCTTTGTTTGGACTTCTTAACTCATGCGCAGTATTTGTACGGGAATCATATGTTAGGATGGCAAAATGGGAAGAGAAAAGTAAATATCGATTCATTTCTGTGATTGGAGAGACCAGATGGTGGTCTAAAGATAAGTGTTTAAGTAAAATGTTTGGAATATTTGGTAATCCAAAGAGTTCTCTTTATGTTGACGTAATAGACACTTTTCATGAAATTTTTACATCTGATAAATTTTCTGTTGAAATAAGACATAAGTCAAAATGTTACATGGATTCTTTGCTACAATATAAAATAATTGCTATTGCACATATTTTTTTGCGTATATTTATTTCTACTACACCACTCTCATTATACCTCCAAACTAAGGGAATGAATTTTATTCAAGCTTTTTCTATGGTCAAAGAAACAATTCAAACTTTACAAAGTCAAAGAAGAAATTTAGAACACGTCCTTGAAGCAACTAATAGTTTTATTAATTGGGCAAACAATGAATTTCATGAAAGGAAATTCAATTATAAAATCGAAAAATACTCTAAAGTTGGTCGCCAATCAAAGATTAAAAAGAAGAGATTTTTTGATGAAGTAACCGAAGATGAAGCAATATACGATCAAAACGAGAGATTCGAGATTGATGTATTTAATGTTATTTATGATCAAATTTTAACTAGCCTAACTGATCGATTTGAAAAGCATGAAGATTTATTTAGGGAAATATCTTACTTTGATCCTAATAGTTTTGAGTTAATAAAAAATTTGAAATATCATGATTTGGATTTTCTGGGAAAACGATTACAAAAATATGATCCTCAATTTAGTCCTGGTGACTTATTAACAGAACTGTTAGATTTTTCCAGTAAGTGGGATTCTATTAAAAGATTAGCAGATAATTTACATAATTCAGTATCATATGAAGAAAGTTCGGAAATTATGCCCGATCAAATATTGTCCGACCATGATTCTCCGTCTGAGTCAGCATGTAAAGATTGCATAATTTGTTGTTTTAAAGTACTTCATCAGTATTAATTACATATGAGTGCATACAAAAATTTATATCTCACAAGTGAGTTGTGAGCGAACATTTTCCAAGCTAAAATATATTTTGAACAGGCTCAGATGTATGATGTCTCAAGAAAAACTGGAACATTTTTTACTTATGTCGGTAGAAAAAGATATTTTGTGTAATGTTAAGAACGATGATGTAATTGATTTAATAGCACAAAAAAGTAATTTGTTAAAGCAAATATTGACGGTCCAATAGTTAAGACTTTGAACTAATATATTGAGACAATTTAGGCTAAGATGATTTTATTTTTATGCATGATAAGAAAATATGTTGTTAATTTAAATTTTAAACTTAGAATAAACATGTTATTTAATTGAATAGAAATGTTGCTTGTTAAAATAAATACTGTTAATTAGTAAAACATAATTGAAAAAATACCTAATTATACTTCTTTAAAATATTTTAAATTTGTTTTTATTTTAATTTGAAAATGTTTACATAAGTACTATTATGTAATATGATAATTATCACATAGGTACGATTACCAAGCTGAGAAAAATGTATAAGTGGAATTCAAAAACAAAAAAATTCATTTATTTTGATGAGCCTATTCTTAATTTGATATCCTGTGTGTAGAGAAGATGTGATTGACCGAGTAAAGTGGAGGTGTAGGACAAGGGTGGCCGACCCCATATAGTTGGGAGGAAGGCGAAGTAGAAGAAGATATCCTATGACGTTGAAGACCTCATGTATTTATTTTAAAATTTGAGGAGATTTTGATTCTGTTTAAGAAAAGTTGATTCCCCTAAATTTTATTTTGTTTTGTTTTCATGGAAAATACATACATACTAGATACACGATGAACTGAAAAGAGGGCCGAATTTATTTTATTACCTCGGGCTGAACCGAATTCCCAGTCCGACCCTGACGACTAATATTGACAACCGGTAATCATAATTCATAAACGGATTTATATTGGCGGAGTTTGCTTTAAAAATAAAATGTTAATATCGGTGTAAACACGTCAAATACACTAGTAATTTATTTGTTTATGCTATATAAAATAAATTAAAATCTATCCTTAAAATATAATTTAATCTTCTATGATGATATCCAGTATCGCATCGAAGTTGCAGTACACCGGTACACTTTGTACCTGTTTTGTATTTTTACATTAAAATCCAGTCAGATAAAATATCGCGTGACGCGTGAGGAAGCCCTAAAGGCCCTAAAAGTATTATATTTAAGACAAACATATTTTCTAGTACTATATAATTTCTACAGTACAATTTGTGGTCGTAGGTAGTGCAGTATCATACAGTCACAACAATAATAATCAACAAAATAATTGAGGTCAAAGGAAGCAGAAGAAATAACAAGTATATTAGTGTCACAATAACATTTTTATTTATGATCTACTTTATAAAATCAAAATTAGCATGTAAGCAATAATATGTATAATTAGGTTAAGCTAAATGTATATAAGACGGAAGACTAACAAATAAAAAGGATCTTCGGTGGTGGTCGTGTGACTCGACTACCACTGGGAACATACGCAGTTATTAAATGTTACCTTAATTCAACTTATGTGTTTGTGTCTATACGTTTGATTCAATCAGCGTATACGACAGTAGTTAACAAACAAAATTCTCACCCAAGACAAATTTCGGTATATACTCAAGGCTGGGCATTAACGAGTTAAAAAGTTAAAGTTAAGTTAAAAAAATAAGTTACTTTTAACTAAGTTACTTAACGAGTTACTTTTTTTTAAGAAGTAACTTCTATTTTAACGAGTTACTTTTTTTTTTAAAAGTAACTTCTAACTTAATGCGTTAATTTATTTTATAGTCACGTTAAGTTATTTTTTTTCTTTGTACGACTAAAAATTTATTATAGAATTTTTTTTAATAAAAAAAAAAAAAAAATAACAATTATTATTATGTTAAATATAAATTATTGACTGGATTTTAAAATATTCAATTTAAAATATAGTATTTATATACAAGTAGAGACCTACGATTGATTAATTATACTATAATATTATAGTTACTGTATATTTAACAATGATAATAGTTAATGCATAGATTAAATATACTATATTTAATCTATGGTTAATGGAACTTACAAAATGTCAAAATATACGAAACGACTTATGAGAAATAAATAATAATATTTTATATTATTTCTTATTCACAGAATATAGTATGTCTACATACCAGGTGCAGCTTCAGAGACTTACAAAAGGGGGGCCATTTTTTCAGCCATCGCTAAATTTCAAAGGGGACTTAGAGGGGACTAGAGTTAGAGAATATTCTAACCTGGAACCTGTAAGTGATTACTGATAATAGTTGTTTCTCCAAATAAATACAGAGTCCGACTACGTTCCTATATTATGATACACACCTCATATTAATGTCATATGGTTTTTTTAGGCCGCCAAATAAAATTGTTAGCTAGGTAGGTAATTAAAATCAGGATTTAACACTTCACAAGGACAAATATGTGAAAAATTAAAATTTTTGAAATGGTCCCAGTGCCCCCCCCCCCCTTGGAGCCGCGCCTGCTACTTACTACATTATAATATGTTATTTATAAATCTTTAACATGAGGTGTAAATGGTGGAATTATAAGTTTTATATGAAAAAAAAAGTAACTTATTTTTAACTAAGTTAAGTTACTTTTTTCCAACTAACTTGTAACTTTAACAAGTTAATTAAAAAAGAAAGTAACTTTTAACTTTAAACTTAACTTACATTTTCCCAAATTAACTTAACGAGTTAAAAAAATAGTTAACTTGCCCAGCCTTGATTATACTACTGATTGTATAATGTCTATTATAAAATATTATTGAAATAATACAATCATTGGTATTACCTAACTTAAAACTAAAACAGTGTAAAGATAAAATCTTCATACTTTTTAAAACGATTCCTATATTGTATCAGATGGAATTATAGACGAAATTACAGCTCGAGCCAATTAGGTCATGAGTTCATGGCCTAGTTTAATACGTTAAGGTCAACAAGTTAAAATTACACGAAAGTTACATTGATATTAGACATTTAAAATTTATCGTTTTTGGTATCAAAATGGATTAACGTAAACATTTCCGTATCTTACAATAATGTTGTGAAAATTATGTCGAAGCTCATAACAAATCTGCTTATTAACCGTTGAGTAACATAATAAACATTTACAATTTAAATGGCGTACAGTTTTTATTTACGAAAGTGTGATGGGACAATAGTGACATAGTTGGTAATGGAAGGCTTACCCACAATGTATAATTAGATATACCTATAACCGGTAGTTTTATGGTTGTTTTACTGTTGTCTATGGTGGAAGTCGGCTTGGATTAATCTAGCTAAGTTCCGACCGTTTGAACAATTGTTTAATAAATGATAAATAATAAAAATAATAACTGTATACATTTATTTAGTCTCGCCAAGGTAAACGAAGGGGTGGTGCAGTGAGAGCTAGAGCTCGGGGTCCGTATCTTCAAAAGGGCCGCTCATTGACTCCGTCTTTTATACAAAACTATTTTATAATCTCATTCGTTGTAGCATAAGATACAAATTTGAATATTTTTGCTGTAATGAATTGTGTGCAAGTACTATTTATATCTTGAATAAACAAGTGTAAGGGGCTTGGAACCAATCAGCCCTGGTCTTGTCGACTCTCAGTTAAGCTTTTGTGAATTGAATGCTTTTATTTTTATGTAGCTTTAATAATAAAAAGCTTCATACATGTACAATTACGTATAGATTTTATTTTTTATAAATAAAAAAAGAAGATTTTTTCAGTCAAATGATACATGAACAATTTTTAAGTATATAAGTGGTACACGGATATAAAAATTTTGGGAATTCCTTCTGTAGACCATACATTAGAAACTGACACCATAGTATCATTGATTAAATATATTAAATATTGTATATTTAATCAATGATAGTATTTCATTTGTAAGATTTGCAAAGCACATATTGTAGCGGAGCCGTAGTGTTCCGCGACATGACGATTAGTTTAAAATTTCTGAACGGAGGCTTTTAAACTCTATTGGACTATCTTCGCTAAAATAATATAAGAACTTATATATATATATATATATCACTGAAAAAATTAATACTCGAGCACAGTAAACAACACTTTTTTTCTTGTAGGAATCTTTACATCGACACAAGGTTTATGAGTTAATCTAGTTGGACTGGAAGTGTTTTCTTCAAGATAAATCTGTAAATCGATTTTTTCAAGTTATTTAATGTTTTCAATTTTCACACACTGAACTATATTCGTACAAGAGAGTCTTAATTTGTCCAAACTAAACGTTGTCGCATAACTTTCTCAAGTCTACATTATTGTTTTTAAAAACGCATTTATTTATTTGTATTTCTGACCACTATGCATATAGTTATAGTGATGCGCGAAAAAAGTGTATTACTCCTGTAAACCCATATTCTAACGTGCTATTAAGGTGTGATTCCTTAGAACGCGTTTAGAGACGCGCGACCAGAGTGAAAGAGCCCGTTTTCATAATGTTCGAAGACATTTTTATATTTAATGTATAATTAATATATTAACTAAAATAAATATAATAAATTAATAGATATTATAATAATAAAATTTAACTTAGTATTTATTTGTAATAAATATAAAAATTAGGAGTACACGGCCGCGTCTTGACTGCCTCAGGCGCGGTCACAGCCGCGCGCGGCGGTCGCACGCGTCAGCCGCGTTCTAAGGAATCGGCTAAAATTAGTCACGCTGGTCGCGCGTCTCTAGACCCGTTCTAAGGAATCACACCTTTAGATGTTGATGGTGTACCAATTCGCGGGTTTCGAAAATCGAAACGCTACAACATTAGGTCGTTTCGATATATTTTGTTCGGTCAATACACGTAACCAACGGCGAGAGATTATATTTCATCGTGGCACGGTTTTATTTGGAAATTGATCACGGAACATAAGAAAATGTGTGCGAACAGTAATTGCAGAATCGTCTTGATTTTAAACGACTTGACGTCAATTACGGGATCCTCGGAGCACGACTGAACGAGTGCCGATCGTGTCGTGGACGGCCGGGCGATGAAGCGAAAACATGAACGCCGCGCGGTGGCAAGTTGGAACGAAGATCACGACACGACCGAATGGTGCGAGGACGAGGAGAGGAGGACTAGACGATCGGTACCGCCGTCCGTCGCGGACCGGCCAGTGTGACCAGATCGACGGTATGACACCGTGCGTGAACTTGAGAGCGAAAAGCTCTTCTTGACGACCGCCGCTGACGCTGTCGACGGAGTATATTCTTGTTCCGGAAGCTATTCCGGTACGCGCCCGGGGTATTAATAGACCGGCAGATTCTATTTGAACGCCCGTTTTGTAGTCGAGGCAGCGGTGGCAATCGGCGGGCGAACGGCAACCCGTTTTCGGCGGGCCGGTTCAACCACCTGTACGGCTATCCGCGTTCCGTCCGACAAAATATCGGTCGTTGATAGCGACTTGAACCTGTTCCCTCACCACGACAACAAGATATCCTCTTCCCTCCGCCCCCGCCTCCCACCTATCACGATGTATCCGCACGTCACGCATTAATAACAATTTTTATCTTATGCGACCGTGAAGAGTTGCTGGATAAAGTTTTTTTTTTCTGTTTGTTTTTCCACTTCAGTGTTCATTATCACCTCGTTTGTAATTTATTTTTCTTCCTCCCTTCCTGCAACCAGTTCACTGGGTTCTCTCAGCCGATCGTATCGTCGTCATAGTATTCTCGTTGTCTTGAGTTCGATGTCGTCCATCCGTTCGGGCAAAAATGTTTCGCGACCGTCTACGCGTCTCGTTCCAAATTCTGGCTCGTGAAACTGTACTCAACATCCCGTAGTTGTAATAACTCTCCGGTCTCGTAGTCCTACGATTAAAATGAGACACAATATTATACTATGGGCTTTAATTTTTATATCATCTTCCTGCGCTGATGGTAATGTTCCGCCGTTTTATTATTATGTATATTATATTACATTTAAATACCTACGTGGTTACTGGTCATAAGTTATTGATCTATGCATTAGTACAGCTTTGGATCAATTGTATCCATTTAATTTTATTCCTTGTACAATATTTTATTTAAACAGTGAACAATGTAACATAAGTCACCTTGTTGAATGTTTTTTACTTTTAAATAATATGTGTATGAATAATAATATTAAATTGTACACATTCTTATACATTTTAAATTACTTAGAATTCTTTTTCTTTTATAATTTCGGGTAGTGAAACATAATTTTTAGTTTAGGAGCCATGTTTCATATTTTTTTTTAGCAATTTATGTATGTTACTGACCATTTTTAACTATAGACTAACTTATTTTTTAATATTGCTCTAATACTTAAAGACAATAATTTTATGTTTTTTAAAACCACAAATCTTAGTCATACTTAATTTACTACTGTCTACTGCCATTTTAAATAAAAATATGTTTAAAATCCTTTGAGTCACCAGTGTTTTATATAAATATGGTAATAATATTAATATTTATTTGTGTATTTTATTGAACATTTTAGACTTGGTATTTAATACATATATGCAAAATGAAGCACTCTCTGAAAATACTCCAGTTGGTCAATCAGTGTATAAACTTGAGGGTGTTGATTCTTCTGGAAATGATCATGATTTATTATTTGGTATAGAAGGAACTGATTATTTGATTGTTGATTCTAATACAGGAGTTGTTACTGTTTCCAAACCTTTAGATCATGAGGTAGATATTGTTTTATACTTTTTTATTACATACAAGGTGTTTTACATTTTTTTTTAATATTTTATAATAATTTTTATTTACATATTATAGAAAAGTAGTACATTGCAATTTGCTGTAACTCTTCAACATAATATTACCAATGATATACTTAAACTTCCCATAAGTGTAATTATATTAGATGAAAATGATAATGCTCCGACATTTAAACATACTCCCTACGAAGGTTCAGTTAATGAAGAATCGCCCATTGGCACTACAGTATTTAAATGGATCCATGTTGAAGATTTAGATAAAGTTGGTGAACCTCTTGAAGTTCGATGTGAATCTAATTTCCAGGTTATTTATAAAACTTTATACTAAACAGTATAAATTTATATTCATCCTACTCATTATAACCCATGATTACATTTCTAAAATTTTATTATTTTTAATTGTATTTAATTTAATTAATTTTTGCTCAAATCTTTTATTTTGAGAATTATATAAAATAACAAAATATAATTTTTATTTCGATAAAGAAATTTCATTAAACAACATTATACAATGAATTTAAAATTATGCAAATATATTTATTTTATTTTTTGTGTAGAAAATGAATATGCAATATTAATTTTCAGAATGATGATGGATGTTCCAAATTTAAAATACAGTCAATCAATGCCAGTGAAAGTTATTATTTGGGTGCTATAGTTGTAAATGGAGACATACAATATTCAGAAAATCAATTTTACAAGTTATTTCTCATTGCTAATGTAAGTTATTGATTTTTTAGTCATATTAGTTGATTTAAATTAATACATATCAATTTTAAGTTTTTTACACTAAAAAGTTGTATACAATTTTTCTATTTGCCGTATTACTTGAAATGAAAAAAATTTACTGTTATAGTTAATTTAAAAAATGCATTATTTTATTATTTTTAGGATGGTTTACATGAAACTAAAATAGATCTAGATATTCACATTAAAGATATTCAAAACATGCCTCCTGTTTTTCATGGATCACTAACTGCAGTCATTAGTGAAGATATACCAATTGGAACTCATATTTTATCAATAAATGCAAAAGATGGGGATAGAGGAGAGCCAAGAAATATTATTTACGATCTAATACAAAGTATATAATCTAAATACAGTGGATTCCGTCTAACGAAGGCACTAGTTAATATAATCAAAATAATTTGATACCAAATCCAATGTATATTAACAAGATTAAAAAACCTGCATAATATGGACACTGTTTGGTTTATGCTCGCAATATTTATTTTATCATAGTGATGAATGTATATTAACTACTAATACAATTGGGTTTTGTCGTATCCATGAGATTTTTGTCTATCAAAAATAACAAAAATCATTTAACTTCTGAACCTTAATGGGATTAAGTTGTGAATTTAATTGAATGTATAGGAGATTTGTTAAATTCAATCAAAAAAATAAAAATAAATAAATAAAATAAAACAATAAACTTGTAGCTTTTCCTAACTTAAAAACAATCATTTTAGTTTTACCTTGAATTTCAATGCGATCATAAGTATTTTCAACTATGTTTTGATAAAATCTTCTTCTCAAGAAAAAAATTTTGATTTTGAACAGATTGAAGTTTCTTCCTTCAGGCATTTAACAACGTAAAATCATTGAACAATTATGCCACCGAAGATTATATTAATTTTTTTTCCTAAATCCATGGCTTAAACGTAGAAAATAAAAACTTTTTGATATTAAAAATATTGTTGTTTTTGAACTAAGTTTGGTTTATATAGCCAACCGCTTAATATGGAAAAATGGGTTTGGTCTCAACTTGCTTACTTGAAACGGAATCCACTATAATTATTAATTATGGAAGAAATTATGTAGTTAATATTAATTTATTCTTTTATTTAATAATTTTACAGTCAATAAGACTAATAATTAATAAAATAATATTATCAAATTAATTATTTAAAATATTTAATAAGTACATATTTATTTAATTTGCAGATTCTATGGATTACTTTTCTTTAGATGGTTTATCTGGTGATTTAACTTCTGCTAAACCAATTGATCGGGAATCATTATCTAACAATAATGGCATTATAACATTGACTGTTCGAGTAAGCTTAAATTTGCATACTATATTTTATTTAATATTTGTATATATTTTAATTTTTTTTAAATATTGTTTATTTTGTTTATTTATTTTTTTTTTTTTAGGCTAGAGAAGTTGTCAATGGTTCAGCTTTAGATGATAAATTGAGTTCATCCATGGCAATTGTTACAATTACCGTTCAAGATGTTAATGATGAACCACCAGTTTTTAATAAGCGTGATTATTTTGTTTCAATACCAGAAAATATAGCTCCTGGTACACCTTTACCTAACTTAAACATGTCAGTTGTGGACTCAGATATAGTAAGACTATATTCATTAATTTTTATAATAACTATCACATAGATACTCTTACAATAAATACAATATTTCTCCTAATAGGGTGCAAATTCAGAATTTTCTTTGACATTACTTGATGAATCAAAACTGTTTGTGATCGAACCTAATAAAGCTATCGGGTCAATAGATGTTAGCATAAAATTAGCAAATAATGTAAAATTAGATTATGAAGATCCAAATCAAAGGAAATTCATTGTTTTGGTATTATTATTATTATTAATAATAATAAAAATAATAAAATAAAAGTACCTTATGGCATTTCTTTGCATTTATGTTAAAATAGGTTATAGCTAGCGAACCTAGTGTAAAATATGATTTAACATCAACAGCTACTCTTACAATTCAAGTAACAGATGTGAATGATAATCCTCCAGAATTTGACAACAATGCTTACACACTTACTGTAAATGAAACAGCTACACCAGGAACTATAATAGGTGTTGTTAAAGCAACTGATAGAGATAGCAATCCTAAAGTTGTTTATAAATTAAGTGGACCCTTAGCAGATAAGTAAATATTTTTTTTATCTTATATTTATCACCATCACTAATTAGTTTTATTTTGTTTTATATATATTAAAATAAACATTATTTTTATAGGTTTAATGTAGACAAAAATACTGGGACCATATCAGTAGCTCTTTGTTCAAATATTGGGAAAGCACCATGTTTAGATTATGAAACACAATCAAATTATTACTTAACATATATAGCTACAGATGATGATGGGAATGGACAGTCAAATTCAGTTACTATAATGGTAGTGTTAACTGACAGCAATGATAATCCACCAATTTTCATGCAACACTCATATACTAGTCTTATTGATGAAGGAGTAACAACATTTGAACCTCCCCTTATAGTTCAAGTAAATATTTATATTTATAGTACAAACTTAAAAAATGAGTAGGGGCTTAGGACAAGAGTGACTGACTCCAAATAGTTGTGAGAAAGATGAAGGTGAAGAAGAAGAAGAAGTATAAACTTAAAAAATGATTGTGTGTATTATGTTATAATATTTTTTTTCTATTTTTAAATATTATCACTGATAATTTATCAGTTTAATTATTTAAGTAAGACTTTATTATTTAATATAAAACTGATATTCTGATAAAACAAAATTACTGAATCACTATGCTTAACATAACTTAATAACATTTATTTTTCAAATTATTTAGGCAGTAGATGCAGACAAATCTTCATCTATTATATATTCCATTAAAATTGGAAATGAAAAAGAATTATTTAAAATAGATCAAAGTACGGGTGAAATATTTATTGTATCTCCTAATGGACTTCAGCGATCAAAAAATAATATAACACTTATCATTGAAGTAAGTATATATATTATGTTAAATTAAATACTGTATTCATTAGAATACAATTATTCATTTTACTTATATCTAGGCAAATGATGGAGTATACAGTGATGAAGCAACTGTGAATATTGTTGTATTAGATGTTAATAACAACAGTCCAAAATTCTTGTTAGAAACATATAATGTTTCTCTTTATGAAAATGAACCAATTGGTTATAGTGTTATCAAAGTGGAAGCAGTAGATGAAGATTTAGATATGAATGCAAATTTAACATACCATATACAAGAAGGTTCATTCAATCATTTCTTGATTGATCATATTACTGGACTAATTTATACTTCGTCAAAACTTGATTTTGATCAACATTCAAACTATGCCATTAAAACATTAGCTATTGACAAAGGAACACCTGCACTAACTGGTAGTACAACAGTATTTGTTAGTATTATAAATGTAAACAATAAAAGTCCAGAATTTATTCCTACTATACAACGGACAGAGGTTTGATATTAAGTTACTTCTTGGTTAGTTTTTATTGTTATATTATAGTGAAAATTAAAATATTTAGGTGTCAGAAGATGTTCCAGTGAACACTGTTATATATCGTCTCATTGCTCATGATCCTGATACTAGTGATGAAAGTGCTTTAAATTATTCTTTGAATTCTTCAACTGTTACTGGGATTAGTATTAATGGAAATCAATTGGATGATAACGAAGATATTAAAAATTGGTTCAAAGTTAGAGCATCTAATGGTGACATAATTGTAGCCAAACCTATTGACAGAAATATTGCAGCAATTGTGAGTTTATCTGTCGTAGTCACTGATATTTCTGCTCCAGATGTACAGCAAGCAACAGGTTATTTTATAACATTGTTTAATTTGAATATGCTTAAATTAAAGCTAAAACTATTTACTATAAAGTACTAACTTCTTAACCGGTGAAAAGGTACATATATTTAACTATTGAATAGGTGAACATTTTTGATCTTTTAGATTTGTTTATTATATTTATGTTATTATACATTATTGTTAAAGTTTTTAAAATATTTCTTTAAAACTTAATAATTATATTTTCTCTATAGTAAAAATTTAATTAATTTTTATATTTTTAGGAACATTAATGGTGACTATTATAGATGTTAACGATATACCACCAGTATTTGAAGCCCCTTGGACTAAAGAAAATCCATACTATACCATATCAATTTTAGAAGAACAGCCGATTAATTCATTAGTTGGAAAATTCACTGCAACTGATGACTCTGGTATTGATTATTATGATATTATACCTAACAATCAATATGTAGATGTAAATAAAACCACAGGTAAATAAACTGATCTTTCAAATAGTTATGTAATATTAGTATATAAAATCATTTATTTAAAATTATTATATTAACACAGTGTTATTTTGATTTCAGGAGTTATATATACAAAAGAGAAACTTGATTTTGAAAGTATTGAAACAATTAATATTAATTTAATTGCATATGACACTGGTCATCCTCAACTTTCAACCACTGCTACAATATTAATAAAAGTTATTAACATAAATGACAACTCTCCAATTTTTAATGAGGTATTGTTTATTAAATGCATTAAATAGTTTATATTGTAATAATAATCTTACTAATTGAAGTAATACTTGATTTTATCATATTGATTAGAGGCTTAAAATAAAAAAATGAGTTTTGATTTTTTACATTATTATTATTAATTAAAATGTTACATTAATTTGTATTAATTTTTAATCATGCACATATGTATTATTAATAACTATTACATTTTATGTATTAATTTGTTAATAATTAATTTTAATTATCATTTTAGACCGAATATAGAGCTGAAATAGAAGAAAATTCACCTGCTGGGACTTATGTTACACATGTGATTGCAACTGATGCTGATAAAGGGTTATTTGGTTTGATCCATTATTCTATTATTGGCAATAAATTTGGTTTTCTTATTGATCAAGACACAGGAATAGTTAAAGTTAATGATTCTAGCTTTCTTGATCGTGAAATAACTTCAGAATTAATGTTAACAATTCAAGCTAGAGATGAAGCTCCTCCGGGCTTAACCAAATCTTCAATAGTATTGGTAAGTAATTTTTCAACCTACTATTTAAAAATTGAATGTAGTTTGTTTTTTTTTTTTTTTTTTTTTTTTTAATAGTGGTTAAAATTTCTTTAATTACTTTGAAACGCTATAACATTACTTTATACAACTGAAATATGTAATAGTTAATATAAATGCTATTTATTTTCTTATAGTTGTATATTACACTAATTGATGTGAACGATAATCCACCACAATTCGACCCAAAAACTTATTCATTGTCTATTATAGTCTCCACTCCTACAACGCCTTTAATGCAATTGAAAGCTATTGATAAAGATCTAAATTCAAAATTGATCTATACTATTATATCCACAAATAAAGGTTTGTAAAAATGTTAAACTAAAATTTATTGATTAAGTTAATAATTCAATTATTGTTACATTTTTTTTTAGATTTATTTAATCTTGATAGTGACTCAGGATTTTTGTACTCAGCTATGTCTTTAAACGGCAAACAAGGTGTTTATTTGATTGAAGTTGATGTTTTTGATGGTATTTTTCATGATCAAGCAAGTGTAAACATTACTGTTTTAGATGTTAATCAAAATCAACCTGTATTTATTCATCCCTCAACTAATAATTCTACAATATCTATTCCTGAAGTGAGAATTATATTTTTGTACTAGCTTATAAAAGTATTTAAGATTTAAATTAATGTATAATTTTTAACATTATTTATTAGTTATAAATATCATAACCAATTCTTTAAGTTTTTCATTAATGATTTCAGGATATTAGTGTTGGCACATCAATTTTAACAGTTTGTGCTGAAGATAAAGATTATGGAGAAAATGGTCATGTGACTTATTTTTTTAAAGTTGCCAATTCTAATGCACAACAAACTGATACGTTTACTATTAATTCAGAAACTGGACAAATTAAGACCCAAATTTTACTTGATTATGAAACCAAATCATCTTATCAAGTATATTATAGTTATTATATTTTATTCTTAAACTTAATTTACAAAAAATATACAATCCTAATAATGAAATACATTTATCTAGTTGGTATTAGTTGCACGAGATCAAGGATCACCAACATGGCATGAAACGTTGAAACTCCTTACGGTTAATGTAATCGATGTTAATGATAATAAACCTCAATTTCCTCTGAGTATTGATCATAAGCCATTGTATACATTTAGTATTAAAGAAAATAATAGACTTCAGTTTAAGATTGGTAAGTTTACCATAATACTCTAAACTAATAAACAATTATATTTTGAAGAAAAAAAATATTACTTCTATGAATATAAATTTAATTTTTATTGATTTATTTAGGTCAAGTAAAGGCAACTGATTTAGATCAAGGAGAAAATGCCCGTATTTATTATTATTTAATATCAGATAAATCAGTTCCATTTATTGTAGACCGCCTTGATGGAACTATTTATGCAAATGAGACTTTAGATAGAGAAAAGAAGAGTTCATATGAAATTATTATCAAAGCTTCCAACAATAATGAATATCAAGAAACAAATGTAAGTAACTTTTTTTATGATTTAATATTTATAATTTATAGTCGTATTAAAGATATCTGTACATAATATTAACATTTTTAATTTTGCATTATTTAGTTTCTTTTTTATTTTATAGGATTTAGAAGTAGATGATTATAGTTTAGCCAAAGTTTTAATTTTAGTAACAGACGAAAATGATAATGCACCAATTTTTATGGCCAATCATTATTATGCAGGTTAGTTATTTATTAAAGTTAAATATTTATATTAATTATACCATATTAGTTATAATTTATAAATATTGATATATGTAATATATTATGTTACATAGTATATAGTAGGGATGGTCATAAAATCCGAATATCTGAATTATCCGGATATCTGGATATTCAAATCTGGATTTGAATCAAATTCCTGTCCGGATTATCCGGATTTATGAATTTGTTTTTAATATAACTTATAATTATTTTTAATTTCTAGTAAAATAAATTATTTTATTTATTGTAAGAACAAATTAATATTATATAAATATTAATATTAATATTATATATAAAAATGTATTGAAAATGTATCTTGTTTATCAAAGTTATTTCAAAGTTTCCTATGAGACTCGCAAATATAATGTTTAAATATATTTATTTTATATATATATATATATATATAATGTATTTATTTTATATAATAAATAATATTATGCTATTTATCAGCATTTTATTATTTACAATTTTTCAAAACCCTTCGAATTTTTTTTGTGTTCACTCTTGATTTTTTATGAATAAAAAAATGTACTAGTAAATTCCAATTAAAGCCATTTAAATACTTAGGTTATTGCTTTTTATGTTAAATATGATACATTTATATTCAAAAATTATTTAATACAATTAAATTAATGTAAATGAGTAATTGAATAGCAACATTGAATTGAATAATCTGGATAATCCATGAAATCCGGATCTCCTAAAACCGGATTTGACAAATCTGAATAATTCGGTCACTAGATATTATATCCAACACAGATTATACTGTTTTGAACACTTCAATGCCTTACAGTAAAAATATTGTTTTTTCTTCTATTATTAACTAAATAAAATAAAAGTATTTAAATTATTATTATTTATTATTTATTAAATTATTTTTTTATTTAATTTCCAGGTGTAAATACTATGGCAAAAGTTGGAGATGTTATACTTCAAGTAATGTCTATTGATTCAGACTATGAAGAAAATAGCGCAGTTACATATTCAATTGAGAACACCCAATTGTTTAGACCGGGAACAAAAAATGTAACATGGTCATCTGTTCTAAGAGATCCCTTTTCAATTGATCAATCTGGTCGAATTTATACAGCTGCATTTTTAGCAGAATATAATCAAGGGCGTTTTGATTTACAAATAGTTGCAAAAGAAAATGAATCTCCTCATAGAGTTACTTCTACTATAGCTACTGTAAAACATTTATATACATTAAGTTATAATTTTCCCTAATTTTTCTTTTTTTCTTTTAGATTTGGGTGTATGAAACTCATCAATTGGTTAAGTTAATAGTTTCACGTGCTCCACAGACAGTTAACGAAGGCCGAGAACAAATACTTTCTAGTTTAGCAAATGTGACTGAGATGATTGTAGTGTTAGACGATGTTCGTTATCATGTTAATCAATATGGTTATATTCAACCTGATTGGAGTGATGTGTATTTGCATTTGGTAGACCCAATGAAAAATGATATAATGTCCAGTGGAGATGTTTTAACTATAATTGATGATAAATATGACTATTTAAAAGACTATTATCAGAATTTTGCTATTGAAAATGTTGTGGTAAGTAAACAAATTTAAGCTACATTTTATTTTAATTGTATAATAGTATTTTAAATAAAAATAATATATTTTTATTTATTTTACTTGATCAAAAATATTTTTTACTTAATATGATTAAATATTTACTAATTTAAACTTTATTTATAAATATAATTATATAAATTTGTTTGCTAAATACATAATTTACATGAATATTAATTTTGATTATTATAGCCAGCATTGGTTGTCACTCAAAATGAATCATTTGAACCTACTATAGCTGCTTTAGTAGCTTTATTAGTAGTATTGGCTGTTGGATGTATAGGTGTATTAATAATTTGTTGCTGTTTCAGACATTGGTAAGATATTTTCAATAAATATTATATTGATATTTATCATACCAAGATTAATAGTTCCGTAAAAATAATTTATTTTACAGGATGTTTTCAGATTTGGACAATAACTCTATAAAGAATGACATATTGATAAAAAAAGCTGTAATTGATGATCTCAGTACTACAGAAAATCCTCTTTGGATTGAACAGTATGTTAATAGTGCTTCAGATAGTTGTTAAAAATTGAATTAATGCATAATCTTCAAAATATATTTAAGATTCAAAGTTTATTTGTGTACTAGTTATTCATATGTATTTTACAGAAAATTGAAGTTGTACGAAGAGCAAGAATTAACTATGCAAGTTTTTTGTGATCTAGAAAATAAAGAAATACCTATTAGTCAAGATGTTGTGGTACATATATAGTTTATATTTTTGATTTCTTTATTAAATTATGGTATTGTTATCTATATGAATGTATAATTTAGGGAGATAATACTTATGCTACAATACGACGTCCTTCTCGTCGGGGTTCTATTAATACTTTATTAACAATGACACCTGGTGAATATGCTACTTTGGGTGGATCTGTTTTGCCATTGCCACCCGATGGAGGTACTTCCCATAGTCAACAGGTAATGAATACATTGTGTGAATAGTATTAAACACAGTGTGTATATTTTATGATACAGAATTTTATTAAGTTGCTGAGAGTCTTATGGCATTAAACAAATAATTGTATTAATTGGTATCAAAATAAAATTGTTATATACATTTAAATATTATTTTGTTTTTAGATGTTTGAAGCGTCTCTTGGATTTCAAGGATCTACATTCCAAGTACCAGATTCTGCTTTGGATACAAGCAATCTCTTGATAAACAATTCCGAAATATAACATCACAATTTTTATATTTATTAAGAACTTTAAATTTCTTCATTGTTATTACTTAAATATATTTGTATAGCATATTTAATAACTGCTAGCATTTATTTGTGTTATTTTAATTACAAGATATATATATATATATATATAAATTTAGTTATATAACTTAATATGAATCAAATGGATGTAATAATTTATAACTAATTTATACTACTACTACTAAGTCAATTATTATTAATCATATTCAATATATTATTATAGACCTGTTTAACAGAGCCATTTTTAAGTTTAATCAAGGTAATTTTAATTTTAGAGTTAAGAAAAATTGTATATCACTTTACTTCTTGAATTTTTAAAACATGCAAGTATTAAAAAATTGTTAAATATTTGCTCATCAAACAATTAATTTTAATATTTTAAGATGAAATTTGTAATAAGTTATTAATTTTCAAATGTGATAATATTCAGTATATTTAATGACTAAAATTATAACGTAAATAAGAGTTATTAAATTATTAATTTATTTTTTTTTCACAACGATTAATAGATCTTTAAGTATTAGCAATAATATTTGTACCCAATGCTGTGAAATTATTTATTTTTATTTTTTTATAACGAAAATGTTTTAACTAAATAATGTAGTTTATTTTTGTACTTTTATAATTTTATATTGTATTTGGAATAAAGTAGTTTGTTTTAAATTATATTTATTACAAATTTTTTAAAGAAATTTGTGTCAACATTTATTGTTTTTTAAATTTTTGTTATATGATAGCATTACAATTTAATATCTTTTAACAAATATATTTTTAAAAACATCCAAAACCATAATTTTTCTAATTGTTTCATTGTTAACCCGTAACTGGTACAGTGGGATGTCATTCACCGCAATTTTTTAGTCGCAATTCATTCATTGAATCACTAAGAAATAATAATTTTTTTGAAAAAAAAAAAATAAAGAATGATTGTTGATATTATACTGATAATTATTATCTATAAAATTATTTAAGAATTTAATCTATAAAGATCCAAATACTGTTATAAATTTAACTGGTATGTCACACCGCACTGTACTAGTAATGGTATATTTTTTCACTGTACCAGTTACGGGTTAAACTATGATGAAGTCTTGAAAGTATATTTACACGTTAATAATTTGTATTTATATCAATTTTGTATCAAACATGAGTGAAAAAGTTTTTCTATACAAATTTAATTCAGTGTAAAATGCATGTTGTTGTATTTGTATCAGTTTTAATTTTGTGTTGTAATAGATATTATTAAATAACGACAAAAATTATAAATTTGAATTACCTGATCGATTTATTTCATTTCCAATACCATCTTTGTACACACGTCCATACACTTGGCATATAATAAATCATGACTCCACTTGAGAATGAACCATCTCAATGAGTTTATTATCAATACACATGTGTATAAAATATTATAACATAATTTTGATTTAAAACAAATGTAATTGAAGTTTGCCAAGTTCAGACTATCACAGAAAAAAATTGGACTCTGTACATTGTTTCAAATTGCCTATGTCAAATTTAATAATACAGAATCAGATGGTGCAGGTACTGAATGGACACATATAATCAAGCCTATTACAAGTAAATAAAATAAAAAACACCTATGTGTAAAAATACCTTATTCTTATACCTTTAAATTTAAAAAAATATTATCCAACAATTACTTTTTTCATATTAAAAAAAAATTAAAATAAAAAGCATTGACTCTTTTATAGATAAGAATATCCATATTGACACTTATTGCCTTTCACAAAAATAGAAGCTTTTTAAATACAAACCTATGATACTAATCTCTTAAAGAGTAAAATCCGTTATTGATATTTAATATTACCAATTTCATAATCACACATAAATTAGATAAAACAAAACGCAAATTAAAAATTGAAGGAAAAGGCAGATTTTTTAGCAGTCAGTATTTTATTATATACCAAACAAAGATATTGTAAGCTTATAAATTATTTTGTGTGGGTAGCTTGGGCCTTTCTCATTTGTAACAAAATGTTGCTAAGTTCTTCACGCTTCCTCTTGGCTCGGATGTGTGTTCCCAACTAAAAAAATAAAAATATTAAATTTAATTAAAAAATAAATAAGATATTGATACAATTAAACTTACTCGTCGTTTTAAGAATTTCAATGCACGTTTGTCCTTGGATACCTTCAACAATTCCATGGCTCGCTTTTCAAATGGTGCATGACCCATCACTTCCCTAACAACATCTCTAATGAATTTGTTGTGTTTTGTCAAACGCTACAAATAAAAAAGCTTAAAATAAAAACTATACATAAACTCAAATAGTAAATTAAAATAAATAATAGGTAATTAAGAACATTATTGATCAACGTTTTAATTTTAATTTTATATATAAGTCAAAGAATGAATATATTTCTAATAAATGTATTAAAACTAGGAATAACGTTATTTTACCAAAAACTATGTATAAAAACCAAAACCAAGTATTAGTATATATCAATCAGATATATATAAAATAAATTAAGGTTTAAATTAATTTATCATAGGGTAGTAGTAATTTGTTATGGAATTGTAAAAATTATACTGTAATCATTTCAACAAAAAACCTTATTTTCATATAGTACCTATACCTAATAGTGTATTATGGAACAATTACAGATGGACATACGTAATAATAATAATTTACACAAAAACATTTAAAATATTGTAATGAATTATAATTTATGTTACTCACGCCTTTGGTACGGGCTTGTCTGAGTTTTTCACTTTTGGCTGAAAGTTCTTTGCCGCTGACTTTACCGACTCTTTCAATTTTTGTGGTCTTGTGACCACGTTTCATACCAACTGCAAGCTCATAACGAGGAGCCATTGTTTTGGATCTGAAATAAGTTTAGAATAGATATTATTGAATTCACATCAAATGCGAACGACCTAGGCGAAAATCGTTACAATACAGAATAACAGTTAAATAATAAATATTATGTATATTTTCGGAAGAATATTTTAAGAAAAATGTGTAACGAACAGGACTGAATACTTCAATAATAATTAAATTTTACCTGAAGACGGATGTATATGGATAAAGTTGGAACGCGAACGATGTTTAACTAAAAGAAAACTGATCTACAAGTAAAAGAAACATACACGGATTGCAGATACTATACAAGAAAATTTTGAGGTTATACCATGGTAAACAGTAGATAACACGAGGTATGATTACGACTTTATCAAAGTGATAATTGATAAGCGTTTATGTTATCAATGATAACGCAATGATGGTTTTTGAATTTTTGTTTATTGGAACTAGGGGTTAGAGTTTAAACTCATTTTGGTGAATCGAATCTTTCAATTAAATTACTAAATTTATATGATTCGTTGAAAACGGTTTGAAATCAAACCGTTTTAAATTCAAAACGGTTTACTGTCATATAAACGGTTCTAAAACGTTTTGAAATCATTAAACCGTTTTGATAGATAAAACCTTTGCACTAGGTAGTTTAAGGATTTCAAACCGTTTTAACTATTTGGAAACGGTTCATAAATGTATCATATAAACGGAAATTACGGTCGGTGATAACACAGTATCATGATTAATCGTGTTCATAATCATCACAGACTAATTTTAATAATTAATTATTTATTAAATGATAAATAATTAATTATTAATATTAGTCTGTATTATTAATATTATTAATATTATTAAATGATTATGCCAGGACAATCGACAATGGAGCCATTATTTTGTGTTAGGCAATTAGTAGAGAAGTACAGAGAAAAGAATAAAAAACTATGCATGGTGTTTATAGATTTAGAAAAGGCGTATGACAGGGTGCCAAGGGAAGTTTTAAGGTGGGCATTGATGAGAAAAAATGTCCCAAAAATGTATGTTAATTTAATCCAGGATATGTATGAAGGGTCGAGTACTAGTGTCAAGAGTCGGTGTGGAGTATCAGAAGGTTTCAGTATAGGAGTAGGTGTGCACCAGGGGTCAGCTCTAAGCCCCTACCTGTTCTCAGTGGTAATGGATGAGGTTTCAAAGGAGATACAGGGTGAGATACCATGGTGTATGATGTTTGCGGATGATATAGTTCTGATAGGAGAAAACCTAGAAGTTGTCAATAATAGGTTAAATGAGTGGAGGTTAGCCCTCGAAGAAAAGGGATTGAGAATTAGTAGAAATAAAACTGAGTATATTGAGTATGATTTTGGACAAATAGACCAAGAAGTTGAAGGAATGAGGAGACAACTGACAATAGATGGTGATGTGATAGGTGAAGTTGAGAGCTTTAAATATTTAGGATCTTTTGTTCGAAAGGACGGGGGCTTTGACATTGATGTTAAACATAGGATTAAGTGCGGGTGGATGAAATGGAGAGAAGCATCGGGCGTGTTATGCGATAAGAGAATTCCAATTAGGCTGAAAGGTAAATTTTATAAAAGTGTAGTGAGACCAACTATGCTGTATGGTTCAGAGTGTTGGGCGGTTAACAGGAGAATAGAACAAAGTATGAGTGTCGCGGAAATGAGAATGCTTAGATGGTTGAGTGGAGTGACAAGAGAAGATAGAATAAGGAATGAATACGTGAGAGGTAGTGTTGGTGTAGCGCCAATTGTGGACAAGATGAGAGAAAATAGGCTAAGATGGTTTGGGCATGTGATGAGGCGAGAGGAAACGAATGCAGTAAGAGTGGTTATGAAGATGGACGTTGAAGGGAAAAGAGGAAGAGGAAGACCAAAAAAGAGATGGTTGGAGTCTTTGGAGAATGACATGAGGGCTGTCGGTGTGTGCAGAGGAGAGGTGATTGACCGAGTAAAGTGGAGGTGTAGGACAAGGGTGGCCGAACCCATATAGTTGGGAGGAAGGCGAAGTAGAAGAAGAAGAAGAATTATTTATTAAATGATTCTATTATATAAATATTTCTATTCAGTATTTACTACGCTTCTAATTATTTCCGTTTCAACAAATTTCTTCTAAATTTAATGATTTTTTTCAATCTTTTTCTTTTTTTGCTCTTATTTTAATATTTCGTTGCATTTCACTGACAAATGCAATGACAAGTGCCATGTCTTTGACTAATACCGTTATATTGAACAAATTATATTTGAAATAAAAATCGAATAACATAAATATAAATTTTAATTAAACTGATTATTATGTATTTTTTGATAATAACCATGGACTAACATATTATTATCATGGCAGATAAAGTAAATAATTAATACGTTTTGAAACAAATCTTACTAAATCGCTTGTAATTATTTACATATAAACATTTAATAAATAGACTAATTCAAACCGTTTTCAACATTTTCAAAACGGTTTGATTTCAAATCGTTTTCGACGAATCATATAAACGTAGTAAATCAGTTGAATCAGTAAATCGACTATCAACTTTTCCTACTCTTTTATTTGTATCGGAATCATATACCTATCGAATGTTAATTCTCGACTCTTGGAATTTGAAGTCTCGATTCGTTAACTCGCAAGTCAATGGTCCATATTTCATTGTTCTTTTGAATCGTTATCGGCCTATTAAAATCTCATAATTTTTAACTAATTACGATTATCCATTGTATTACTCAAATAAATATTAGAAATTTTAAAAATTATGTAAATTTTTTTAACTTTTTCTTTGTAACATTTACGCCACAGTTGTAATTGAAGTTAATTGATTCGTAAAAATGAAAAATAAATGATTTAACCCTTCAATGCATACTGTAGCAATTATGCAACATGTTTTTTTTTAATTTCTCTGGACGTATAGTTATATAGATTGTGTACACAGCGATATCTATCGCATAAAACGTGTACTAATGTTGTAGTATATAAAATAATATTTGTGATAACTATCAATGTGATTTAATAAATGATAATCGTTTTATGAAATGTAATATGATAACAGGTACGAATTTTTCACTGACTTCTAACGCTTTTTATTTTATATTGGTCATAGTTCAAGCTGACCCAAAATTTATTACTGATTGGTATGTTAGTAAATTGTTATTATATAAAAGAACATAAATCTCACATTTGTTTGGTTAAGATTTATGAATCATTTTTCTTGTGTTGCAAATTTGCAACAGTATGCACTGTCGTAATTCCATAATCTATACGACGTGCCTGTTGTTATCGTACACATAATTGGACTCATAATAATACAACATAAAATATTCTGTTTTTTTTTTTGTACATTTTCAGTTAATTTTGTTTAGAATTATGGATAAATTAAAGAATGATGATGAGATTCTAAAATTGTTAGATTGTAATTGGTTTGAGAGTGAAGATGAATTGGATCTAAGTGATGATGAACAAGAAGACAATGCCATAATATTTGATAGAATTGATTTAGATTTCCCATGTAAACTTTTTAATTTATAGAAATATTAAATTTTAGAAATTATTGAATTTAAAAGGATTAAATTTTTTTGTAGAGCTGATTGATATTGAAAGTTTACCTTTTGACATTTTACAAGATTCTTCTCCCAATAATTCAAATATTTCCGAAATTCCGAAAAATATGATTGTTTCCAGACGTTCCATGGTGCTAAAAATACTTAAACTTTAATTTTTACTTGTTTATTATATTGTTAATAAATTGTATGAATTGTTTTTACATTTTTAGAACTTGAGAAAGAGATCTCTATATCTATAAGTTGTTTATTATAATAAGGATTTTAATAAAATAAGTATGATTATAATTTATAGGTTTTGATTTTTTAATGCATACTGTTGCATATTTGCAACATGCAAAAAATTGCGATTATTGTTGCAAATATAAATTTTTGATTTTTTTAATTATTTTTATCGAATTCTTCGGGTATAAATTAGTTTAGATTATTTATTTCAACAATATCTAAAAAATCATGCATTAAAGGGTTAATTATGTCTGCAAATCTACGAATACATAAAAAAAACCCAAAATTGCATAATAATTCATAAAGCTTTAGGATGATTGATGAAAAATTAAATAATTTGAATGGAAACTTAAACTCGTCATTCAGTCAATTTTGGTATTAAAGCTAAAGTAAAAAAACCGGATGGGCCTCGCTCTGCTGTACAGTTAGGGGTAGAGTGCACCTCGCTTATAGGATAGGTCATTATTATAATGGATTTGTTAAATTTGAATGCAATGATAGATATCATTGTATACGAATAACGATTCTGAACGGAGTTCATATGTTTGTCTAGGATATAATACATTGTTATTTATAAACATTGTAAAAAGTATATTTTATTTTGAAACGATAAATATATTTTTTAATTAGGATGGGTTGGCAGTTGCATACAGCGATATAGTTTGTCAGTCTAGAACATTCTACATTATATTATATTTTACATGTAATTTTATGTCAATATTCGCTGTTCAAACGCTTATAAAAAAAAATTGTGCCAATGGATTTTAATAATTTTTGAATGACATTAAGAACTACTTTTGTGGAATCTTCGATTAAATTTTCAAGTATTTTGTAGTAGCCAAATTTTTTTTATCACTGATTATAAAAAAAAAATATAAAAAAATCGAATATTTTAAATGCCTATAAGTGTCTTAAAAATCAATATAATATTTTGAAAAAAAATATGACATAAAAGAAATACCAATCTTAACAGCTGGTAGAAATTTCAAAAATCTGCGACTTATACTTTTTGAATTATAACAAATATTTACGTTTGAGAATAAATCGATATTTTATGCAATTTCGTAAATATTTAAATTTCAAACAGTCATACAATTTTTTCCTCTTAGTCCGGTGGAAATTTTTTTAAAGATTTTTGAAGAGTAGCTTATAGATAACCTAGTGTTAAAATTTTGAACCTTAAGTATGAACAGAAAAAATTTTATGAATTTTTATCTTCAAAATAACTTGCAAATTATCGTGATTTTTACATATTTCGTATAAATTGGAACTTTGAGCACTTATAAAAAAAAATTGTGACTTACGATTTTAGATTTTTTTTTATCAGTTAAGGAGCAACTTAAAAGAAACCTTGTATTAAATTTTCAAGATTTTCTGGGCAGCCAAAAAAATTTTATCGGTATTTAAAAAAAAATACTTAGAAAAATTGAAAATTTCAATTGTCTATAAATAGCCTAATAAAAGTCAAAATACTTTGAAAATTTAACGGTGTATAGAGAACGCTAATCTTAACATTTGGTGAAAATTTCAAGTATTTACATCGATTAGTTTTTGAGTTATAGCAAAATAAAAAATTTGATTATGTCGAAAACTGGTTTTGCGTGAAAACTCCCGTTTTTCCCAAATTTTTTTATGGTTTATCCCGTCGCATTACTTTTGACCCCCCAAAGTACCAAATAGATTCACTTTCCTTTCAGAAAAGTTGCTACATAAGGCAATCGAAGAATTTTTACTGCCCCAAAACGTGTCGACAGACACAAAAAAAAAAAAAAAAAAAAAAAAACACACATCATCGTAAAATCAATACATTCTTCACTCCGTTCAGAATCTAAAATAAAAAAAAAAAAACACACATCATTGTAAAATCAATACATTCTTCACTCCGTTCAGAATCTAAAAAGACCAAACAGACTTAAAAAAATTCAGTCTTTCCAAATCTGTTTTTAAAAGTATGTGTTGCTGTTTAAAAAATGTAAGTTATATTGTGCATGCGCACAATAAAAGGATTAAAAATATGTATTTTAATTGTCTTTAACATTTTAAAACACCCCACTTCAATCTAAGATCACTGATTTAGTGTTATTTTTAAAAAGAATTACATTTTATATAAATATCCAGCCTAGTTTATTTACAGCGACCTGATCAGTCTGGATACCGGGTAGGTAGCTTAAGTAGTATAAATTTAAGTCTGGTATTTTTCTTTCTTCTCCCGGTTTATGCATATATCCATTCTATACGATTTTGAAAAAATACTTTTTTGTACGCCCTACACCGTAGAGTAGATTGATTTTTTTATAAAATGTATTGGTGAACATATTCTATACGAGTACATATAATTTTTTATTTATAATTATAAATATAAAATTAATACTATGCTTATAAAATTATATTTTATTTATAATTATTTCAGTTATCAATACTGGCTCATTTTTAACGATATCATATCGTGATATAGATATCGAAAAACGATAGATCGATTTATTATATATAACTAAAAAAGTTAAAAGTTAAAACAATACTGAATACAGTACTAAATACAAAATTCTACATCGTACAACATATTTCTTCTTCTTCTTCTACTTCGCCTTCCTCCCAACTATTTGGGGTCGGCCACCCTTGTCCTACACCTCCACTTTACTCGGTCAATCACATCTCCTCTGCACACACCGACAGCCCTCATGTCATTCTCCAAAGTCTCCAACCATCTCTTTTTTGGTCTTCCTCTTCCTCTTTTCCCTTCAACGTCCATCTTCATAACCACTCTTACTGCATTCGTTTCCTCTCGCCTCATCACATGCCCAAACCATCTTAGCCTATTTTCTCTCATCTTGTCCACAATTGGCGCTACACCAACACTACCTCTCACGTATTCATTCCTTATTCTATCTTCTCTTGTCACTCCACTCAACCATCTAAGCATTCTCATTTCCGCGACACTCATACTTTGTTCTATTCTCCTGTTAACCGCCCAACACTCTGAACCATACAGCATAGTTGGTCTCACTACACTTTTATAAAATTTACCTTTCAGCCTAATTGGAATTCTCTTATCGCATAACACGCCCGATGCCTCTCTCGATGCCTCTCTCATCGTACAACATATTTAACATAGCTATATGCATGAACTCACGAAATCTTTCACTTTCTACAGTACTAATTAGTTTAAAATCTTTAATGACAAATGTCATCAAACCTTTAGTGAGCTCTTTACCACGACCCCCGTTACATATAATTTTGATGTACATACTTTAAAATAATTTTTGAATAAAACTCGATGGATTAAATTTTTTTGATGCAATAACAGACTTACATTCACAACATTGAACTTGTTTCTTATTTAACACTGTACCATTATTATTTATTTAAAAGCCATAATGTTTTTATTTATCTCTACGATCTCCAGGTACCTCAATGGTACTGTCTTAAAAAAATTCATAATTATAAATTCATTGTAAATATTAAAAACAACGATATACTAACTTGACTTAGACGATGGATAAAATGAGACTAATTATAAAAGTTCAACTATTACAGCTATATACGTTTATTGTAGAGGCCTTATCGTATTGCTTCTCGTTAGTGTTTAATTGGTATTTGACATTAATTCACTGTCAAAACTTCTTTCAAATTTTAACAAATTAATAACGATTTTCAATATCATAATCGATATCGATTAAATTGGTCCGATATAGATATTGAAAAACTCATTGTGAAAAATAAATCATTGTGCACCACTACTGAAATTATGAAAATGTATTACAAACATTATTACATTAGTTTTACAGACGGCGCTGTATATAGGCAATCGAGGAACACATATTTGTCGCTTATAAAATATAAGTATAAAAAATCATAAAAATCATAAATTATTTTGGTGTTTCGAAAATAAATGTACGTTTCGATCAGTATAGTAACAGATTTACAAGCACAGTATCCATCGAGTATTCAAATATTTAATAGTTGAAAAATCTTTCATGCTTATAGAGATTTTCAAATTTTATTTAATATATTTAAGAGGAATTTAAAAAATATAATTCTTAGGTTAGCAAAACAAAACATGAAACTTAATATATACACTTTATCATTGAAGTAACGCTATTCGAATATTCATATATGACATAATATCCCGTGTGTCTATAAATCTGTAAATTTCAATAAAATCAACCACATTTTTAATAAACTATTCATGTTACATCATTCAATCATCTAGTTTGCAATCTTACCTGTTCATATTTTATTATTGGTAGGTAATCGATGTCAACTTATAACGAATCGTTCACATGTTTTATTTGAATCATGTCTTATGTATTATAATATATAATATAACTAGCTGATCCCGTTAAAAACTTCGTTGCTCGTTAAATATACCAACTCTATATGACTCTAAAATTGTATATGTATATTTAAATATCATGCACGATCTGTATAATAACACATTTCTATACAAATATTTTATAAATTATTATTGTATATTTTTATACTTGTATTATTTAAGATGTTTATTTATTGACGATATAAATACAATATTGGTAAGATATATATATATATAATAGCTTATAAACAATTAATTATATTATAAAGTTAATTGTTAAAGACTTATCATTTTTAAAATTGATGAATCTAATCTATAGCATCTAATTTTAATTTTTTTTCATTATTAAACACGAAACTTTTAGGAAAAAAGCACTGAACTAGCTATACTAAAGTTAAAACACTTACGACAAACAATCAAAGATCTGGTATTAAATGCATGTTTAAAAGCACTCAAGGAGTCTGGGTTTACTGTAGATGATTCCAATTTGTATATTTCTAAAATGACCGAGAAAGCGAAGATAGAACGTTATAGGGATACTACGTACGCGATGCCGTTTGCAAAACAAAGGGCCAAACTCAAATGTTGTCAAAGAATCTGTCGATTTATCATGTCAATTGACTTAATATTACAATCTCATTTACATACAATTATACGAAATCATATTACGCGTTTTGAGACTGACGTACGAAATCATTTTAAGTATATTCCTAGTAACGATTTATTGAACGATTCTAACGTGGAAACTATACTAGAAAATGAGAGGTGTTCGGACGATCCTAGGGTATTATATATTACCACTAAATGTTTTTTATTTAGTGTAAGATAATTAACTTTTATTTTTTTTCCAACAAGTCACCACTATTTATACTAGAGGTCTTATTAACAAAAACTGGTATCGAGTTCAATAGTACACAACATGATTTTAACAGTTACATATCATTTTTATTGGAAAGTTGGAAATGGAATATGGTTACACACATTCCTCCACTTCTGAGCGACAACGAGTTTAACAGTTTCACTCAGTAAGCTTAACATTTAGTAATATATATGTATATATATAAGTAAATACGATTTATTATTTTTGATAAATTATAACAATTTAGACCAAAAATTTGTGGTAAACAAAACAATCGTATATGCGGAAACGGTACATTATTACAGTTCATGTTTGATATTGATGACATGTATCAGAGTTCTACCGAGAAAATATTGAACTACTTTGATGCAAATTATGATGCGGTCTATAAATATTTAAAACGTCTAGAATATGTCCACATTATGTATAGAGAAAACGAAGAATTGGATCCAGGAACCATTGAAAACGAAACTAGTACTTATACGATTTATTTATGCATATTTATAATCATAAGCATGCGCAGACCTTAAT